>CAKNYM010007726.1:0-35803 GCA_932195095.1 Andricus curvator | reverse complement strand
TGTCTGTCTGTCTGTCTGTCTGTCTGTCTGTCTGTCTGTCTGTCTGTAGCCACGATAACTTTCGAAAAAATGATCAGATTTGATTAAGCTTTGGCACACTTTTTTATGGCCGAAAAATAGAGAACAAGTTCGTTAACCAGCTATTTTGGATGAAAATCCAAAAAGTGAGCACATTTTGAAAATTTTTGAGACCACTTTTTTGGAGGATTTGAAAATTCTATGTACGGTTGTTAGTAGTACGCAAAATGACGAACAAAATATTCTTATGACTTTTCGTGATAAAAAAAAAATTACTGGAGTTATAGCATTTTCAAAATTCCAAAAAACAAACGAAAATGATCATTTTAAGCCGAAAAACGCACGATATGAAAAAAAGTCAAGAGGAGAAAAACGTTGATTTCTGAACACCCTATAATATTTTCATGACAACTTTTTGAATTTTGTGAAAAATAAAAAATTCAAATTTTGATCGCACAAAAAATTAATGAAAAATCAAAAAAGCCATTTTGCTGTAAAACTATGCAAGATACCAGAAAAGGTCATCTCACCAAAATTGTGCACCTAAAAAAGATCTACAAATTTCTTATCATTCACTTCTTGATATGACGCGTAGTTTTTGTTTTATTCGTAAAAAACAGCATTGAAAATAGAAAAATCAAATTTTCAGACGAATATTACCAGCTACGAAAAAATGACCGAAACGAAATTTGTTTCGATAGGATGCGTGGTTTTTGTTTTATTCGTGAAAATAACATTGACAGTAAAAAAAATCAAATTTTTGAAAAAACAATGCAAGGTACGAAAACATATAAATGAACAAAAATTTTGCATTCAAAAAAGACTTACAAACCCGTAATCAATTTTTGTGGTAAGAATATATTCAAAATGAAAAAATTAACTTTTTTGATAAGCGACACAAGCTAAAATAAAATGTTAACTAATAAAATTTGTCGCCTGAATTATATCATTACTTTACATTTAAAATCAAATACAAATTTAGTAATTTGTATATGAAGAGTGTCTGGATGAGAATGTGTTCCTGAAGGTCGATAGAACCTTGAGTAAATAAAGTTCCTTTTCAGTCTAAAATAAAAACAAATTTAACAATCACTTAATCTGTAGAGGTTTTGATAATTTTATAATATTTGCAAACAAACTTTTTCTTTTCATCGAAGTCGAACACGAAGTTCAAAAATCTAGAGGAGCCGAGTGTAAAGCGCGATGTAAATACGCCCGAGCGCGTAGCGCGAGGTGAGTACATAATCGAGCGCGAAGCGCGAGATAAATATATGATCGAGCGCGAAGCGCGAGATTTAACAGTCGCGCGCCCTAGGCGCGCTCAAACTTGCGAGCGAAGCGAGCCGCGCGCGAAGCGCGCGATGAGAATGTGCCCGCGAAGCGGGCAGATTTTTTATCATTAACTTGTAAAATCTTCGAAGTGAGTCCAGGCAGAGGTTACAAAAAGGCTCCATTAGGACGGTTTGAATCCATTCTTTGGGTTCCTTTTCAGCAATAGAGGTTCCTTTTTGTTGCAGGTCCTTTGGAACCAAAAATTGGTCCTAACAGAAACCCCAGTTTTTCTATGTACCTATTCACAATTTGTTGCAAGAGATGCGGACATTATTTTATGTATACTGAAAAGTAAATGTCTAAACTCATCAGAAGTAAGTCACGTAATTTTGAATATTTACCACAATTTTTCATGGCACATTTAACATTATATCCAAAGAAGCCTTATGCTGGAGGAAAAAATAATTTTTTTAAAATTTAATATATTGAGGCGAGAATTAGAGGAGAAGCCCCAATACCGAAGGATGGCCGACTATTTGCATCATTGCCTAGCATGGAAAAGTCAATTTTTGGATCACTTATAACCTGAGTGAAATTTAATATAGATTACAATCGATATCTTGTGATTTATTGGAAGCGAAACTAGTTTAAAATATTATTAATTCTCAAGTTTCTTGGATTGCAAATTTCAGAATATTCTATTTCAGAACATTCTAGAATTTACAGAAAATTTTAGAAAAAGACGAATAATTTTGAAATTCCTATAATACTCAAAAATATATATTTTTTGATTCAGTTGAAATTTTCTGTTACATTTAAGAACACTAAAAAAGTTTCCAGAATATTATAGGGAATACGTTTTAAAAATTCTAAAATAATCTATAACATTCTAGGATACTCTACGAAAAAACAAAGTATTCCAATCATGCTTGTGATTTTTAAAATAAATAATGGTCAATAAACACGAAAAGTAATGTATAGCTGAACAAACTATATTTATCCTTGACCTGGTCACAAATACCGTTAAAAATGAAACAATGCTGTTATCAAAATTTTCAGAATAGGGACTTGCAACATAATTTATTTGCTCTATTAATATTAATGAATCGCTTTTTTAAATCGTGAAAACAAAGATATTATATAACTCAACCCAAAAATTTGAATGTCTGAATACAGAAATATTTTTAACAGAATTAATACTTTGAGTATAAATAGTTATTTAAAATTATCTTTTTATTGAATGTGCTGAAACCCGATCAACATAAATGTGAGGCAGAAATTTATTGGCAATAACTGGACATTTGATGACGTAATTATGAAGCCTGCATGCATCAAATAGTTTATGGAACATTAGAATATATATTTAATAGAATGGTACGCAATTTTAAAAAAGAAATTAAGGCTCAATGAACTGCAGTTTTATTTTATAAAATAGTACTTAACGACCTTTTTCTGGTATAATTGGCATATATTATGAGAAATCTAGAAACTGAATTAAATTCTTAAATCAAAAAGTTGATTTTTTTTTTACAATTTTATTTCGATTATTTTATTTCGTGCCCTTTGAAAAATGAACAGCTTAAGTAGAATATGTAATTTATAGTGAGTCTCAGTCCAAGTCTCAGTAGACCACGTAAGTAGAAACATGGGTATATGGTCAGACCGATTGTCCTTCTGCGATTTATTTTTCTCTCCTCCGTCGACCTTTAGTGGATCCTACATTTTTAATTTTAAGTGCTGTTTCAACTTGAAAACAAAAAGCATTTTGAATAGATCTACGATTATTTATGATCCTAATTGTCAATATTATTCTCCTTTTTGAATAATTATATTATATTAAATAAAAGTCTTGCATTTGTTTTAATACTTTGGTCTTCAATAAAAATATTTGGAATAAACTATTTTCGAAATTCAACCTGGCAGTTATTTTGTCTCTTGCGGTTGATCCGAAACGATATTTCACATAATGAGAAACGGGGAAAGCGACATACATATTCCCAGTGCAGTAGCATTCTTTTGGAAATCCAGATTTTCGCGTTGCACAATGGACTTGATGTATGTTCCAAATTATTATTTTGACGTTTCTCTCTGCCTTTCTCTCTCCATCTCAAGCTGGTCCTTCAGACTGGGCCATTAATCATGTCGGCGAAATAAGAGAGCCTCGACTACGGGGGCAAGAAAAATTATGCGCGGAAAAACGCTGCCCACCGACGGAATACATTATTGTCATTGTTCTCCGTCCTGAGCATTGCGAGCTCTTTTTCCACCCTCTCTTTACTACACTTTGTGAAATCCTCTCGAAGTGGAAATTAATTAGCGTATTTTCCGATGCAATATTGCTTGGTAAGAAAATCCAAACCTCTGTGTTCATGCATTGCTAGCTTTTTCTTGAGGAAAATTTATTTTCTCATAAAATGTAAATTAGAGACTTTTCAGGTCCCTAAATATTCCTGTTTCTTACATTTTTCTTATTCATTGGCAAAATTAATAACTAGGCTTAATGCTCGCAATTTTCTTGACGTTTATAGAGAAGTTATTTTTACAAATAATATTTCGAACGATTGTGCGAAAATTGAGAATAGAATTTTGAAATATTTGCCGGGGAATCTAAAAAAGACTTTCAATCATGGAGCATTTATATATTACATATATTTATATTATTACAACAATAGTTTCTCATTAAAATAAAGTGCTCAGAATACAGTTCATCAAAAATTATATGTACAGAACACATTCTGCTCAAAAATGAAAGGACTGCAATGCTTCGAGGATAAAAAATTGTTTCATCTTCACTGCCACAAATGCAAAGTGACATTTCTCAACAAAATCTTCTAAGGAAAATAATATTTGTTACAAGAAACACAAATACACCTTTTAAAAGTTATTTTCAGTGAATTCGTAAATATTGTTAATGATAACCATTCAGTAGATTCTGGAATTCACTCATCACAGAACGTGAAACCTCCCTTATTGATTTGAATAAAAAGATTGCAATATCCGTAGTTAGACTAAAATCTGTCGAAAATAATGTAGAAATAATAGATTTCATTATATGAACTAAACCCACTTTTTTCAATTGCTTACGAAAAATTCTACTTTGTTTGAAACAATATTGCTCATAACCCACATGTTTTAAAATTGAAACTAATTTAAGTGACAAGAAATTTTCACTTAGGCAGCAATATCTTACCTGAAAACACACTGTTTTAAAATTTGAACCTTATTTTTTATTAGAAGAAATTTTCTGCACTTTTGAAACCTATTATAAGAAGGTAGAATTTCCAAAAATATTTGTATTCATGGGAATGGAGCCTTACTACCCAGTGCTGACTAAACCGAATCCTATAATTCGGAGCTGAACCATTTCTACAACTCTCTTTCCTCCATGAGTCATGCGACATTTCACGACATTCGTACCGCCCAGGTAATTTTCAGCGAAGTTGAGAATCCTTACAGTTACGACGAGCACGCACGGAAACGAATTACGTACTGTGCTATTTCACAAAGTTACGCAGCCCGTATGTAATAACGTTACCAAGCAACAGGTTCGTGAGCCGCAAGCGTAAGTGACCACATGCCTTTGAACATTTTTTTTCCGATTTCAACGTTATCGTTTTCTTTTCTAACCTTTATCTAATTTACATTCCTCGATGTATGGTTTGAATAGGTACCAAATAGAGACGAACATGCCAGATCGTCTTGAAATTTTATACGTAAAATTCCCAATACATTCGAACTTCACTCTCCACTAATAATATGAGAAAGATATCTTGCAAAAATTGTTGCTTACTCAACATCGACCTGTACCGCTGCCTCAGTTGGCTGACTAAATATTGATCTCTAATTACTACCGTCCTCCGATTGTCTAACTAAACATTTGACTGCATCACTACCTTCCACGCACTGGCTGACTATGTTCAGACCTATACTGTACACCTCGCTATGACTGACTATACTTTGACCTGTACTACTGATCCCGTCATGCCCGACCGTACATAGTATTGGGTACGGCCACGGGAACACCCTGGCGCCATCTGTTGCCTTAAAGTGGTAATTCCTGATGGATGAATTCGACTTGTTTACATGCAATTGAAAATAAATAAATTTATACAGAAAATGAGAGTTTAACTATCAGATAACGAGATTATCTATAGGAAAACTGACGATATCTCGATCTAGGGAAAAAAACTTTTCCTCGAGTTTATTAAACGGTTTGATCTGAGTTGAGTTGTGAATTTCTCTGTCTATAACAGATCTCCTATCGGATCACAAATATCCCATAAAGTATTTCAATACTCTTGTTTTTCGAAAAAAAATACCAAGGTATCTCGACAAATTATTGTATCATATCACATTGTATCATATATATGGGTTTGACACCCCTTCCACACACACGGGTCCCTGAAAACCACCCTTAAAACCAAAAATGTCAATTCTTCATGAAATCGAACTTTCGAGCAATTTATTCTTTTTTTTACTTAACATTATTTCTATTGGTCTATTGGAATATGTATTAACATCGGTTCATTAATTTTCAATTATTAAAACAAATGTTAATTAATTTTTAATGATGTAAAACAATTACATTTGTTTAAAAACAATTCAGAAATATAACAAAATTATTGTTTACAACAATCAGAAGTTTTAATATAAATATCAGAAAAGAAAAATTAACAAATGTTGTGAAAAAATATTGTTTAAAGAAATTGAATTTTGTTGAAAATAAATAATAATTTATTACTTCGAGTGGAAAATATTTCAAAATAAATTTATATCACTTAACGATAATACAGTAATATTTTTTATAAAAAAAAACGAATTTTCAAAAAAAAAAAATTATTTAAACAAATAGAATTTGTTTGAACAATTAAAAATTAATTACCCAATGTTGGTCAATATTTCACTAAAGAAATAGGAATAATTATTAATTTAAAACATCGAAAAAAAATTATTTAACCAAATTCCATTAGTTTTAATAATTGAAAATTGGTAACAAGTGTTAATAAATATTCCGCTAGACCAATAGTAATAATTTTTAGAAGACAAAATGAAATGAAATCTGAAAATTTTAAATTAGATTAAAATCCACCACAAAATGCTCCTATTGCAATCCCTAAAGACAAAAAAATTTGTTTGTTTGGACAAAAATAAAAAAGAGGAAAGAAAAATGACAAGGCAACCAACAAAATCCCCTTCCTTCTCTTTTTTATTTCTTTCGTCTTTTTTATATTTATTATTATCAATTAACAATATGAAAGCATTCATTTTTATGGTTGTCCAAATTTGATCGTTAGATTCTTGTTTCATTTTCAGGAATTCTAAACATTAAAAAGTGAAATTTCGAAAAAAAAATTTGAACAAATTAAATTTGTTTGAATAATTGAAAAATAATTAACCAATGTTGATAAATATTTCACTAGAATAATAAAAATAATTTTAAGTAAAGAAAAACGAGAATAAAGTGTTCAAAATTTCAATTTCATGAAAAATTGACATTTTTGGTTTTAAGAGTAACTTTCAGGGACTTGTGGGGGTGTGTTAGGGGTGTCAAACCCATATGCATGATACATGAAATTCTTAGTTGGATAATTCTCAACAAGATTCTATACTTTCTCGTAAAATTGTCCCAAACCCTGAAAAATCATTCCCACAACTCAAAAAAGTAATTTTTCTCCATTCATTTTACATGGGAATCTTCAAGTCAAAACCGGCACCTGTTAAAATCAAAATAAAAAAAAATAGGGAATTTCTTTTTACGGATTTGGAATCAAATCGGGGGGATCGTTGCCCTCTACAAAAACTGTTTTTGGACAACCCTAATGTACATAACATATTCTTAATTTTCTCTATTTCAAACATACGGATATTCTAGTGTGAAAATTACAAAATTCCTCATGAAAATACCGCTGTTTTTTTCATGTCCTAATATTCCTATGGTACATTTTTATTGTTGAGTTCATAAACTTAGAGTAAATGTTCACAGAAACCTTAAAAAAATACATAGTATCTATATTATAGTAAATTCACAAAACAGCAATATTTATTGAAAGGAAAATTTAAAGCATTCATTATTATTTTTAACATGAAGAAAAATGTTATGAAATTCATAATTATAAGTATGGATTTCCCTGATACTTCTCTTTATGTTACAGTTTATTTTTTATTCAATAAACACTTGTAATTCAACGCCGTATGTGGAAGAACTAACAGACGTTTTTCTGGTAACACTGCCATGAATTTTGCTTATTCCATTTACTTTCAACATCTGCACCCTCACCACATAAATGACTGCTGAACTTTGTCCCTTATTGAGTGTTTCAGAATGAAAATTGGTAGAATGACGTATAGCTTAAAATCGTGTTTTAATTAAAATATTCATCCTCAATCCGCTTGTTGACATTCGACCGGTAATTTTTGATTTAATTTTGTTCATAACCAACAACGAAACAAGAACGGGTTTAGCTGGAATGAAAAGACAAATTTTTCACCAAATCTTTTTCCAAGAAACTTTCCTCTATTATTTTACTACGTTTTAAAAAATTTTATATAAGTTTTTAAAGCAATCATTTATTTATTTATTGTATTTAAAAACCATGCATACATGCTAACTTATTTAAATTTCAAATTTCTATCCATCAATGATTTTAGGCTTTGGCTGCCGCGGGCGCTGCCTGTCATATCCGGTAAATATCAAGCGTCATGTTCGTAACCAATGGTCATAAAGCATAGTAGAGGCAGTAAAAACAAACAAAAAAATTTCTTTATCTTTAAAGTTTCTGTCTTCAGTATGAAAATGCCAGCAAGGATACAAAAATTTCATTTTTCATAAAAAGGAATGATGAAATTGCACCCATGAAGTTTCTTTTATGTATTGAACATGCATATGTCACCTAGCTTCATGCAAAATATATGACATACAAAGAGTAGCTAGAGTCCGTTGATGTTTTGCAATTAACTTTCATGGCAGATGAAAAAAAATTATTTTCTTTTATATAATATTACAAAAATGAGAAAGAAATCTAATTTTAGAGTGCACAGTTTTTTAACAAACGCTTAGTGTTAATACTTTGTTAAATCGTATTTAATTTCATCAATTTAAATATAAAATAAGTTGTCTGAGTGAGAAATGTTTGCTATTCCGAATAAGGTTTGCGACTGTTGTAAGTTTGTCCCTAACGCTATCGTTCCACGCGTTTACTCTTCTTAGGGTCTATCGCTTCAGACTTCTCGACGGCTGGTGTGTAATGGTTGTGGTATTCAGCGTGGTGGCTCGCTCGGTCAGCTGGGCGTTATACAGCTTCATCTTTGCAGTTCAGGTTCAAATTTCGTTTCTTACACTAGTGGCCTTTTTTGAATCCAAGTTTAATGCGCTACATTCCCTAAATTTATATTCGCCAATACCTGCGCCGGAACTTGCGACTTACATGATCGTTAAGAGGAATCTAAGTTGGTGTTGTCTCGATTGCTAATGTCACCGTGGACTGAATGGGCTTTAGTGCACTAGAGAACGAAGTAATGCTATGCGCATCCGCCAGGAACCGCTTTTTCCTACATCTGCGCATCCGCCAGGTATCCCACCTTCCTGCAATTTTCATTCTACTGAACAAGCATAGTCGCAGGTTTCCGGCCTGTGATGATTGGGGAAATTATCGTGTACTACAAGCGGGATACGCCGATTATCAACGAGCATGAAGTTTGACGCTTATTGCACAATGTACTTTATTATTATATATTATATATATTTATTATTTATATTATTATTATTTATTATTTATTATATTATTATATTATTATATTCATTATTTATTATTATTATTATTATATTATTTATTTATTATATATTATTTATCACTGGTTTGAGTCCTGACCTTTGACTTTTGGTCTGAGTTTGTCTCTCACTGGGAGATGTCATGAAAAATCCAAATTAAGACACAAGTTTCTTTCGTACCATGGTCGCGATTGATTTTCAATTCCAAAGTCAAAGTTTATACTCCGCTAAAAAGTGTTCTCAATTCAAATAAGTGATCTTAACACAGTGTAGAGTGTTTCTTTTTTTTTTGAATTATTGTCAAGTTGAGTAATTTTGCCGATTCGATCGTCTTTTTTGTAGTGAAAAGGGTAAGTCACTGTATTAAAATTTTCAAAATGTTGTCGAGAATTATAAAAATCAATTTTTCAAATGTCGTTGGCCAGAATAATTTTTTTTCTAAAGGAACAGACATTGTAGATGGCAAGAAAACATACACTGAAATTGACTTCTTATGGCATACTGGATGTTAAAATAAAACATTGTTAGACCATCACATAATCATTCAGTCAAGAAGATATCAGATACTCAACAATATTTATATATATATTCTTCACAGCAGCCATACATATTCCTCGGGAAGTTGTGTTCGTAACTGTAATTTAAAATACGCTGATCGGTTTTCTGAAGGTCTTGTCATTCTAAGAAGTAAACCTAGTAGTCCATGTGTTTAAAATACATCTATCTCGCGGAAGTTGCGTTCATAACTAAAATTTCAGAATACCTCATGGGTTTTCGAAGATTGCGTCATTCTAAGGAGTAAACCTGGTAGTATAGGTGCTGACAATACATTTTCCTTGACCCTGCCCTTCCTAAGGTGCCTTCCAATTCAGTTCTGGACACAACTTCCTAGGGGAAGATATATTTCGAATACCTGGACTACCGTGTTTATTTTCTAGAACTACAAGACCTTAGCAAAATGGTTAGGGTGAATAAAATTTCAGTTCTGAAGGCACTTTCCTCAAAGAAGATGTGTTCTAAACACTTGGACAACCAGGTTTACTTCGCAGAAGTACGAGACCTTAGAAAATGGCCAGGGTGCCTTCTACTTTAGTTCTGGATACAACTTCCTATGGGAAGATGTATTTTGAATACCTGGACTACCAGGTTTACTTCCTAGAACTACAAGACCTTGGAAGAACGGTTAGGGTGAATAAAATTTCAGTTCTGAAGGCACCTTCCTCGGAGGAGATGTATTCTGAATACCTGGACTACCAGGTTTACTTCATAGAAGGACCAGACCTTGGAAAAATGGTCAGGGTGCCTCCTACTTCAGTTCTGAACGCACCTTCCTCGAAGAAGATGTTCTCCAATTACCCGCACTAAGTAGGGGGACGAGACCTCTGAACGAGCGTTCTGAACGCATCTTTCTCGAAGAAGATGTATTCTGAAAACCTGGACTACCAGATTTATTTTTTAGAAGGACGCGAATTTGGAAAAATAGCCAGGGTGCCTTCTATTTCAGTTATGAATACGACTTCCTAGGAGAAGATGTATTATGAACACCTGGAGTATCGGGTTAACTTCCTAGAACTACCAGACCTTGGAGAAACGGTCAGGGTGAATAAAATTTCCGTCCTGAAGGTACCTTGCTCAAAGAAGATGTATTCTAAATACGTGGGGTATCAGGCTTACTTTTTAGAAGGACGTGACGTTGGAAAAATGGTCAGCGTAACTTAAATTTTAGTTCTAAATGCACCTTTTTCGAAGAAGATGTATTTTGAAAACCAAGACTACCAGCTTTACTTTTTAGAATGGCTATACCTTCGAAAAACGGTTGAAGAATCTTGAATTTCTGTCGTGAACACAACTTCATAGGAGAAGATGTATTCTAAACACCTGGACTACCAGGTTTACTTTTCAGAGTGACAAGACCTACGAAAAATTACCAGGGTAGCTGAATTTCAGTTCTGAACGCCCTACAAGTGTGGACTTTCAAACACCCACAACCTCAATACTCATTTTAACTAAACGGAACTAAGTGAATAATTTTTTTTTATATCTGATTAACAATTTAATTTCAAACGGTTTTTAATGATCGCCATTCAGGCCAGAGGATTGAATAATATCATAATGTCTTGAGTAGTTGAAATTTTATAACAGATAATTGATCTCGAAATTTAAATCAAGTTGATCGTGAATAGAGATATCAAAAAGTTGCATCATTTTGATCCATTTGTCGTATCAACTTGATATCTGGTAGTTTTTCTAGCATTGGGAAAAGTTATAGTAAAAATGGTTCGACAAACCCCACATCTGCTTATAATTTATTTAAGTGTATAAAGTGACTTTAATGGCTATACTTGTCGGTGACGGACAGCAATATAAAATTTGTGTCAGAATATTTATTTTACAGTTTTCATTTTATTATTGATGTTGTATAAGTTGAAAATAAAACAAGGTCCAGCCTACGAGATGAGATAATTTTGCATTAAAATAAAAAAGGATCTTCTAGTAATCAAGCTTATTGCCTTGGAAATGGGGAGTTTTTACACAAGAGAACAATATTTAACCATAGTTTCTGATCAAAATTATCCTTATCAGGATATTCAAATTGTCCTCGAAACATGTTGGTTTCCAATATAAAAAATTATCTCTCTCTTTTTTCCTTTGTGGTATAACTGTCTCGAATCAGCCGATCATGCTGATTTTTAGGAAACATATTTCCCTCGTTTCAAGGCTTTTTGTGCAATTCCGTTCCACAAGTTGACTTCTTTAAATCTCTCGACATGGAGCCCCTTCGAACGGAGATCGCGAAATCCTTTCCGAGTCTTCTCAAAGTCGACTAGTGATCCCCAAGCAATTCTGCCCTTGACATGGATCCTCTTCCTTGGGAGGTAACTAGCATCTTTTGAGATAACCTACAGTTTAAGGTGGGCTCTGAACCATCAAAGCCCCGCTATCGTCTAAGCCACTAAGGCTGTTTTTTGAAGATTATTTCTAAAAGAAATCAACTTATATCCCAAACTTTAAACTTTGATAATGCTATTTAATCCATTGCCGTTAAGGATATCACTAAGCTGTATGAAATTGCAGCGATTTCTTTGTTTTTGTTGGCACGTCGATCGTTTCATTCATATAAAATCAAAGCGTGGGCAAACGTACGGAAGCGAATATGCGCCACCTTCAGGCACGTACGCATGTATGCACTGACTTGCGTAAATGATGGTAACGAAGGCATAGCGTACAGGTTGCGTTGCCTTCCTCGAAACGTCAGTTTGAAAGAAAAGTGGGAGAATAATGAAAAAATAGTTGTGGGAAATAGTGAAAAGTGATTTGGAGGTAAGGCTTCAATATTTATTCAATATTTATTATTAAAAACGTTAGTAAGTAACATAACTATAAGGAGAAGGTTATAGGTTATTATTTTGTCGAAAATAATCTATGTAGAAATTTAAATTTTTCAATAAGGTCAAGTGTATACCTGTTTTCCTCAATTTTTATTGAAATCTAGTTAGACAATTAAAATGTTGTAAAGTCTAATTCGAGAATTAAAAATTTGAAATGAATTGCATTTCGAAAAACCCAGAATTTAAAAAATGAAAGTTGTTTCTTGTGGAAAAAAATTGTTGAATTAAAAACCTTTAAAATTTAATCCATGTAAATTGTAAGCTTTGAGAATTATTTATAATCTACAAATGAGAAAATAAAAACATTTTCAATCTTAAGAAGCTGAAATTTAGAATTTTTCTGACTGCAATAATTCGAAAGTGCAGTTATGCTTTTAAATTGGAATTACATTTAAACTGGATTCGTTAAATATGAAATTCCTACACCACAACTAAATATACTACAAACCTTTAATTCTTATTTTAATTTCTGGGGTTATCGAAATGCAATTAATTTCAATTTTTTAATTCTTGAATCAAACTTTGCAACATTTTAATTGTGTAAGATTTCAATTAAAATTGAGAAAAACAGGTATACACTTGACCTTTTTGAAAAATTGAAATTTCTGCATAGGTTATTTTCGACAAAATAATAACCTATAACCTTCTCCTTATAGTTATGTTACTTACTAACGTTTTTAATAATAAATATTAAATAAATATTGCAGCCTTACCTCGAAATCACTTTTCACTATTTCCCATAACTATTTTTTCTTTATTCTCCAACTTTTCGTTCAAACTGACGTTTCGAGGAAGGCAACGCAACCTGTATGCTATGCCTTCGTTACCGTCATTTACGCAAGTCAGTGCATACATGCGTACGTGCCTGAAGGTGGCGCATAGGCGCTTCCGTACAAACGTGTGGTTTCTTGGGCGCTAAAGACGATCTGAGAGCCGCCTGGCCGTCTTTCTCCGACGAGAAGTCGACTGTGCCGCATTGCAGTTCGAATAGCTGAGGCTCCGTGCAGCCCGGTAACCCTTATCCCGTCTGCTTTTGCCACTTCTTCCTCTTTCTTCTCTTTCCAGCCCTTTTCCCACGGGTAAGGTTAATAGTCCCACTGAGTAATTCTACCACCCTCGAAGCAGCTTTGCTCGATCCAAGAACGGAGAATTTTCAAGATACGGACGTTTCGCATTTCTACGAGGATGTAAATCGAGAATGATAAATAGTCCTCCCGATGAGGGAGCCGTCTTTCACGCTGAAAAAAGTCGACGGGCATTTCTAAATTATTACCAAACCTTACACCGTGACAAGAGCCGAAATGTGCCTGCAAACAGGAGTAATATTACTCATTTTTTATACATACTTTATTGGATAGTTTCAGATGGCAGGCGCATGAAATATTACATTTTTATTTTGCACCTTTTTTTAATTATTCATTTTTCTTACACAGAGAAAAGTATACTAAGAAAAAAATATTTTGGCATGGTTTTATCTAAAACCAAATGTATGAAATTATTGCTGCAAATTAATATGTATTCTAATCGTTGAAATATTAACTAAGTGAAAACATATTGTTATTGGTTAAAGAAAGTAAGAGATTTGTGTTTCAAAATCATTTTGTTGATATATTAAAATGTGATTTTAAATTACGGTAATATTCCCTTCAAACAAATTAAAGTCCATCGGCTAAAGTTAAAGCTTTTCTTATTTGAAAAATGTGATTGATTGGTTCAAAGAAGTGTACCCTACATTTAAAAAATATTTATGGAATTTTAAGGGAAGTAAATATTTATGCGGTCCTAAGGTGCAAACTATTGTTCAGAATAAGCATGTAGCAGAGTTGGAAAAATATTAATTGTTTCAAAGAACCAAGTCCTTGTTCCTAGACTGAAATCAAAGAGATAATTATTTAAAAATCAACTTAATTTATTAAAATAAGCGCATCTTAAAATGAAACGAATTTTTCATCGACCTACAGAAATATCACCTTTGTTTAAAAAATGTATATAGTTGAAATACCGAAGTTTAAATGTAGCATTTCTTTTCGAAGATTGACTTCATTATAATTATAAATTAATATTATTTTGATAGTGATATTTTTTTTCATGGGTTAAACAAACATTCTGAAAATATTTCAACAAAACAAAGAAAGCATAATAATATCAAGTGATAGACATTAAGATATCATCACATATAAAATGTGTGGCTAACTCATAGGGTAAATCCGGGTGATAAGCCCCACTGGGACATTGGCCCCACTCTTCATAGTTACCGTATGATACGCTAAATGGCATTGTTATATTTGTTCAGAGCAGTATTGTGGCAGAAATCAGTCGAGGTGCGTGCAAGAAGCCGATTCTTGTTTCTAATTTTCAAAATAACTGCATTTATGTGTAAGTAGAGTTCTCCTGCAAGGCAAAAACTTTTTAACAGTAGTTTTCTAAGTACGATTTACCACCAATAAACCATAAAGTTCTGTTACTCATAAATTGTGTCGTATCGTGAAAATATCGTAGAAGACTCTTCCATATCGTACGCCGTACTTCCAAGCTAACCTTGAAAACTTCGATGTTTTTTGTCATACCCATGCAAATGGGACATAAGCCCCACATATTTTCCGGGAGATAAGCCCCAACGATGTTTCGAGTTTTTCGCAGAGAAAGTGACTTTTTCATGAATGATTATTAATCAGATTGTCAATTAAGCAATATCTATAGATTTTAAGTAGAATAATTCAACAGTTTGCAATAAGTAAAATAGAGTGAATGTCATGATATACGGAATACATCCGGGTGATAAGCCCTGCCGGGACATTGGCCCCACTCTTCATAGTTACTTTATGTAACTTCAAAAATAAATAAAACTAATGAAAATCCTTAAAATCAATATATTTATCATGATTACAAAAGTTTCAAAAATTGCATTAACGTTGGGCCTATGTCCTGGACATTTTCGGAGGTAGTCAATTTCACACTTTTTGTTCAATTACCAGTAATTATTTTCAACCCTTTTTTTTAAACAGTTAGAATTAAAAATAGGAGATAGGGCTTTAAAAAAGGTAAACAAACTGTCAAATAAAGCGGATAAAAAGACAGAAGAACTATATGACCAGTATGAAGGTCCTTTCATAGTCAAAAAGAAAATTTCCCCAACGATTTACGAATTACAAAACCTAAAGGGAAAAAGCATTTGAAAATGGAATATAAATGATTTTAAATCAGAAAACGTAATTATAGATAATGGCACATAGACGTAAGAAACATAAACGAGTTTAAGTCAGAATATTTAGACTCAAACAAGGTCAAAACTAGCATTGGATCAATAGCATTCACGACACAAATGCACTCGAAAGGAATTCGAAGAAAAAAAACCGTAAACAATACTCTGAGCACAACTACTTTAAAACGACTCTAATAAATAACTTGGAAGATAACAGCATTTTTACTCCTAAGACAGAAGTAACATACCCCTTTAAGACGAAAGAAAAAGGTGAAAACATAATAAGAATTAGAAGAGGAAATTTAAACCTTAGAAAGGAAGTACAAACAGTGGAACGCGGATCTCAAAATTCTATAAAAGGAAACAAACCTACTCTGACTATTTGTTAATAAACTAAATTACACAGTTTTAATTGGATTCACAATTTTTATAACTGAATAAAACAACAGCAACTAAACTCAAACAAAAACAGACTCAAAGGACAATCGAGTCTAAAAACAAGAAATCTCCACGACAATTGACGACATGGACGAGTTTTTCTTTTCATATTTGTCTCAGAAAGAGGATAACCATGAAGAAGGATCAGAAGCGAAAAAGACAATGAGAGAACAGGAACTTAAAGCACAAAACTAGGGACAATTGTAAAGAACTACAATATCAATTTTGCGAAGGATTAATACTTGAATTTATTTAGATACTATATAACCTTTTAGACAACGAAAAATGATTTGAACTTAGCAAAAACTGTACAACTCCAGTCTCAAACAGACAAATTTACTCATTATAAAACCAAAACATAATTATTGACTAGATTTAAAATAGATAAAATCAAAATTGTTAAGACAAACCTAAAGAAGAAAACAGCAGATTTGCAAACATTTATTCAAATGCCGTTTTTTAGACTATATCAGACTTAGACAAAAACATTACAAAAACTCCAGGTATACACCCAAACCCCCGCGGGGGAGGGGGGTGTAACAGAATTGTTACCACAATGCGGGACTCAGCACGGCCCTGCGCGAAAGGATTGCGGGGCCACACACGAGGCAGAACGGAATCCCCAGAGGGGACCCGAAGTCCCGAGCAACAGCATGGCAGTTGCTCAGTCTCTGGTCGTTCGTTCGGTCGTTAACCGTTTCCAGCTAGTGCTAGTGTGTGTGTGCTCTCGCTTTCCCGCCCTGGAGTCGATCCCGAAGGAAGCTCCTAACCTCTCAACGGTCCTTCTCCGGACCATCTCCGCATCCAAGGAACTTCACACCTCTTATCTCGCTACGCTTTTACGAGGGTGACCCGATCGCCAGTGCCTTGCCTCGACCTGGCCATCTTCATCGCAGCTGTAAGTGGCAATAAAGTGTTTTTATTCTTTTATGTAAGGTCTTTCATTGTTTTAACCTTCATCGGCTTTCCACTTTCCATTTTCCCTCCTTGGCATTACCCCCGTAATAATGAACACAATTAAGGTAATAGCGACAATATTTTAAGAGACTACGTTTTCTAAATGGAATATGGACGACTGAAGAATATGTCTATAGACATTTTGACCAATAATATAAATTATTTACTGTTAATAATTCTTCAAGTTTAAAAATACCTGCTAATAATTTCACGTGCTGTATTTGCTCATATTTATATTATTGCATTCAGGGAGAAATTTGAAAAATCAAAACTTAACAAGGTTCTGAGAATCTAACGTTGAGCGTTTCTAAAAAGATACATAGAACACCATGAAAAAGTTGAGGATTATGAAGAGTAAATTATGGAAAAAAATTCTCAAATCTTAACAAATAAAATTCAATAAGACATCGATTTTTCAGTCCTGCTTCTAATAAAACATTTTGCCTATAGTTTATAATCTATATACTGGAAAAAAATTCATATTTAGAAATGTTGTGCAGATTTTAAATCTCTATCCCACTGTAGTGTAAAATATCGATTTTTAGGAGAGACATGTTACATGGTTCGCGAAAATTAACAATATCAGCCTGTGTTCGTGCACGCGATCAAATTAAGTTTACCTGATATGAAATCCATTGCACCTGACAAGCCTGTAGTGCGTAACACGCAATCCCGCAACTTGTGAATGGACCTTACTTATTCAGAGTATTTACTGAACATGATTGATAACGAACCAGGCAGTCGGACAATATGTCAAGCCTCATTTGATCAAACGACTCACTTTCCTTTCCACAAAGTCTGCTTCCAAGCAACACGATTTATTCAAAAAATTTTAATGATTTTGCCTAGGTGCACCGAAAATCAGTGAGCTTGCAAAAACTATTTTCGGTGTCCCTAGAGACTTTCTTTTCAAAAATTACAAGAGCGAACTGTAATAATGAAATAATTAGAACTGAACTGTAAGTCTAAAATTGTTATTTAGAAGATATACGTTTATTCAAGTAAAAGCTCTTTTTCAACGTCTAGTAAAGGAGACAGCTGAAACTATCTTCCTATATATAGCTTGCTGTCTAAACCTGGAATTTTTATCTAAACCACATTAAAATCCCTTATTTAGAAGATATTTTAAGGTTATTTTAACTTTTTTCCTTTTATGTGATATAAAATTTACATGTCAATACCATTCTTCAGAAAGTTGAAATTCGTCGACAAGGAACAGAGGGCATAACAGATTAATTCGGGGCAACGAGCGATTAAGGCACTCCAAACGATTTAAGGTTTTATTCTCATTTTAATGTAGCGCCTAAAAAGACCCATGCAGTGTTAATAATCGTGAATAAAGCCGCGTGAAAGCAAGAAAACAATAGGACAGTAGACCCGCGAGGTGGAAGCAGAATTCCCAACTAACCTGCTTTCAAAGCCATAACTAGGGTGCTGCCGGGCCGTCGATGCCTGCGCACTAGGCGCAGAATCCAAGGGGTCGTAAATATAAATTCACAATTTTCATTCATTTGATATAATTACAAGTTAAGTGTCGCTGGAGAAGCACTAGTACTGACGCAATAAATCGTGAACCGGAAGCTGTGAAGATTCGCCGCTCATGCTGCGGCTCACAGTGGGAAACAAGCCCAAAAACATGGTCAAAATATGAAGGATTTAATATTTATTTTTCCAAAAACAAAAGACGGATCCAATATGGCGGACATTTTTCCAACAAAATTCTGATATCGCATAACTTTGACAGTATGGGGTCTTTGAGGCTTGTTGCCAAAAGTTTCATAAAAACTGAAGCTGCAGATAACTGCAGATGAAAACATATTTCTTCATTGGACACCTACTGAAAGTTTTGCAGTTAAAAAATCAACCGGATCTAGTCAGATTTTTTCCTTAGCTCTTTCTCAATTAACGGTCTTTTACTAATTTCGAACAATTGTCCAACAATAAATTGTTGTTAGATTTGTATAAGTGTCGGTTGGCGAAACGCACGATCTCGTATCATTAAAGTACACACCTTCAAGATTTGAATCCATTTTTCCGAGTCCCGATAAGCAAATTCATTGAAAAATACTGCACGTTCGAAAAAATCATTTTTTTGCCATAGACTTGTGTTCACTTTTACGTTTGCTGCAACTATGATTCAGGTGGTAATGCACGGTTTGAGAAGCCCTCTGCGGTGAACTGGTGTAATTAACTGGTACTAACTACGAAGACCCATAAAACTTTGGAAAACTTCAAAAGTTGAAAGAAAAAACCTTAATTTTTTGAGTTTTGACATTTTCTATGTTTAAATGAAATGCCGTAAGTGTTTTTGGACATTATTTTCGTGTGTATGTCGCATAGTTTATCGAGAAAATTAAATATTTGATTTGTTTAAAGCGTTATCACGATCCAAAAAAACTATAGGTCTTGTAAAATATGGTTTAAAGTAAACATGGAGATCGTTTACAGATGGATAATTTTTATTCTTGACATTATTTTCGTATCGCGCATATTCAAAATATTTCACTAAAAATGATAACTATGCTCATTTCGCCCCAGCCTCCCATAGTATCTTGCATGTTTCGGTGGAAAATTGTTTTATTTTTTATCTAATTTTTTACAAGTCAATCAAAACCGTGCCTGTAATCAAAAAATAGTGTGCTTCAAATGTTCAGATCTTTCTGAGATCGACAATTTTGCTTTTTAACCTTTTTTTCCTATCTACAACCATTGACCGAAGAAGATTGGTTAACGAACTTGATCTTTCTTTTTGGACCCTAAAGAGGTATTCTATAGCATAACCTAATCCCATTATTTCTTCAAAAGTTATTGGGTCTACATACTACTACTACAGAGTTTTACAGGCCACAGTCAGACATACACCCTCGCAAATAGTATATTACACTACAACGGCAGGAAGTTGAACATTCCTGCACTGCGCGCCATGATGCCCGCGGCGAAGCCGAGGGCATCATGTCGCGCAGTTTAGAGCTTTCAACCTCCTGCCCGTGTGGTGCATACTATTTTTCTTTATAGCTGGTCGAAAGTACGTTTACCAAGTACACTTTTAATTATTATAAACAATACAACCACGTCAGGCATCGAATACATATGCAAAGACACATAAAAACACTGAAAGATACATAAAAACACTGATAAATTCCAAGCAAGCAGCTTTGAGGTTATACGTAAAAACAAGAGTGACAGCGGTTAGTGACTCTACTGGCTGGCGGCAGACTCATGTAGCTGTGTCCGTGATGTCAATGTGGGCGCGCTAGTTGGCCGCAGTTGGCGCGGAATTCAAAATGGGTATTAAAAATAATTCTTGCAGCGTTGGGCGCGGTTAGTACTTGGATGGGTGACCATTCGAGAATACTGCGTGCTGTTGGCCCACCGTGGGTGTGGTGAGCCCACACTTGTAGTAGTTATTTACTACAAGAAACTATCCACCTAGAAACACTACCCGAATCGGGTAGTGTCACGCCTACCCTGGAAGGGAAATGGCTTAATGGTATACCTACTTACTTACTTACTTACTTGCAATTGAAATCAATAATTATCATAAAATTCACAAGAATGTATATAAATTGTATTCATCGAAATTTTGTCTGTGAAATCTAAGTTAGCTATTTTGGAATTCAATGAAAATAAACTATTACTCAGAAAATATATGTGTTATAAATTTTTTTCTCAACTTGAATGAAAAGTTATACTTTAAACTCCGCGCCAACTGTGGCCAACCAGCGCGCGACACTAACGCAAGCGCAGTAGTAGCTCAAGGCGCCCATATTGGCATTACTGATCGGTGTGCACGATACAATTTTTTGCTCCCGCTGTTGCAGAGGGCGTGCATGCAATCTTACCAATGCACAAATCTTAGGATTTCTGCCTTAAAATTGATGCCGAAAGTACGTACTTTCGACCGAGGTATGAAGAAAAAATTTTTTTCTGTCAGTTGATCTGAAAATGTGGGGATTAGACGAAAACTGGTGATGTCAAATTTTACATATCTTTTCATGGAGATAAAAATGTAAGAATCATCTTATTTACAAAGAAGTTTAAATTTTTATTTCTTGATGTTCCTGGAAAAGAACTTGACAAAAAACAAATATTTGACGAATTTTAGAAAGTTTTTTTGTACTAATGTGCAAAAAGAAACCGGGATTTATCAATTTAAAAAAAGTAAATTACATATTTTAATAATTGGAAATGTCACAACCTGAATTATATATAAGAAAATCAGGGTTGCAACAGAAGAGAGTTATGATTAGCAAAATAAATACATATATCCAATAAAGATACTTCTGATAGAGGTAGTGATATTTCCCAAAACATTATAGGTAACTCCAGAATTTTTGGACAGTTTTAGAAATAATGAATATTTAATGACTTCATAAATCATCAGTGATAATTATGAAACATGCCAAGAAATTTAACGAGAATCCACTCTGTTTAAAAACGTGGAAGAATGTTCTGGTTTAAGTCATAATGAAAAATGAACATTCTCAAAAATTCGAAATTTCCGGGGTAATATAGAGTATTTCGAAATACTTCAGAACATTCTAAAACCTTCTAGAATATTCTAGGAAAGTGAAAAAATCACCGAATTAAAATAGAATGATTGTAAGAAATAATGAATCTTCAATACAAGAATGAACAATATAAAGAAATTTCAGATTATTTCTTAAGTGCATCTGGACAAAGATTGTAGGCAATTCTACTACTCTATATGAAGGAGAAAAGTATTGAAATGTCAAATCTGCTACCTAAGATTATTCTTGTTTTTATTGGACGAGAAAAAAGGTTTGTTCCGAAAAATTAAATAATCATTAAGGAAATTTTTCGATCATGAAAACGAAACCTTACAATGCCTATCAGCAAAATGTAAAATAGTTATTATACTCAATCAAGGATAAAAAAAATGGATACAGAAATTTTATTCTGATTTTAACAAAAATTTCGAGAAAAAGTCTCTTCGTGTAATTAGAGAGTATCACGTGGCAGGGATTAGTGACCCGTCCCGAAGCGGGAGAAGTGTAGAGACAGATTATTTGATGCTTGTCAATGAAGCTTCGTGTTTGGGAATGACACTTTGCGAGACAATAGGTACGTCAAATAAGCAGAGCTAGCGGTTTTTGTACGAGGAAGAATGAAAATGACGAGGCTCTAGACTCCTATTGAGGGTTGGCAGATTAAAAGCATGATAGTGTGTCGTGTCTATAACAGTGATTATATCGAGATGCTGAAAAAAATTGAAAATTCTCTGTCAGCACCAGACACTCCTACCCTCTTCAGCTTTGCAGATCAAAGTACAATTCGTTGAAGATATGAGTGTTAAATAGATAATTAGTACCATTTCAAATCTTCTAGAAATGAATACCACGCGTCCTGTAAATATTTTGGAAAAAAGTTCGAAAAATCGTGTTTACGCATATCGACTATTTTCGTTGCATTTAACAGCAAAATGTCCAACTGAAAATTTAAACTAGATAAAATTCTGGAAAAACTGGAAAAAGAACCTTCTGTGTTATGATCCTTCAAAATAACCAGCATTGTTATTAATGTGGCTGAAAACCAAATGTGAAGTTTGCATCTGTATAAAGGAGACGCAATTTCAAGTAATTCTTTTAAAAATAAAGACCTAGTTCCAATAGTTCATAAGATATAACCTCCCAAAATTTAACAATTTTTGACGAATTCTTCAGGGCAAATTACTTGTGTTCATTTTCTTCAAAATGGTACATTTGTGGATGCAGTTACAGTAGTGAGGCCACAGAAAACGCTATAGCGCAAGAAAGTATGCTTTGAAAAAATGTGCTAGCGTTTATAGGTAAAGATTTATGAGTTATGACCTCTAAAAAAAAATATGTATGTTTTGGCTATTTTCAGCCAAAAAATTTGTTTAAATGGCTCATTTCGTGCATGTCCTACAAAAAACTGCAGGCACGTAAATCACAGGGAATCAAATACTGCGTAAAAATAAAATAAATAAAATGTTGTAACTCTTATATTCCACGCTCATGACCCTGAAACTTTGACCCTTTCCATTCGGAAAGACGCATAAGTACTGGAAAATATTTGTGCGACCGTAATTTAGCATTTTCTTGGCATTAATGCATTTCTTATTCATTAAAAATAAACATTTTAATTTTGCGTTGAGAAACAATAAATTGCTTAAACATTGTTTGAAGAATACTCTACACAATATCAATTTTGTGAAACTTACCTCCAGAAAATTTGTTGTTGACAACGAATGAAGGCAAGACTAAAATTTATTAATTTTGACATAATTAAAATTAAGTTCGTTAATAATGGAATTCATTAAAATCACTGAAATTGATTGAAAACTACCCTACTGTATTGAGAAATAAGAAAGGAAATGACTCTAGAAATCGTTATAAAAAATAAGAGTTTATGTTATTCATCATATTAATCATATTTTTCTCAAAAGTTTGAAATATATATTTGAAGTAAATAGGAAATAAAATGTATGATTGCATAAATGCAGACTACGAATATAATTATTTCATTATAATAATTCTAATTCGTAAATTTATTATCATTTTATACACACCAAGTTTTTTGAGGTTAAGTTTGAATTAAAATTTCTGAATATATTTGTTTACCTACTTTAAAGTTTCAAACTAATAGATATAATTGTTATTATATGTTTAAATTCATCAAAATATTATAAAATTCTAGTTCTTCAGTTTTACTATATTTCAATTTCCGGTAGCACTTATCCAATATTGCTGCTTCTGGTAGCTTGTAATTCATTTGTTAATTTATTCTTTTATTGTCAACAATTAACAAAAACTGTTTTATCCCCGATGATAAGTTTATTAATTTTTGGCACTAAAAGCATAAAATAATAAAATGTTGGAAATCAAATCCCTTCAATAATAATTTTCACAAATAGTGAATAAAGAATGTAAAAGCAGTTAATTTATAATTTTGCCTTCATTTACTTTCAACAACAGATATCCTGAAAGTACTGGTTGCAGCTTTTCCGTAGGATATACACGAAGTGTGTTATTTGAAAAAACTTTTTAGCTAAAAATAATAACAGATTTTTTTTTTTTGACACGTCAGAACACATAAATCTTGACCTATCGTAGTTATCTCATAATTGTGTATAGTTTGATTTTGCTGTTGGAAATTTTGCTCTAAAATATATGCAAAGACGATTTTTAAAACTGTTTTCAAAAAAATTGCTGCGACGCGTCGTAGTCAATTCTACCAAATTTGGAATTTACATCAGAACCACTAAATAGATCGTTTTAACAAAGAAAAACGCACTCTGCCTAATCGAAATGGTGAAAAAGCTTTCTTTTTGTACCAGATGCCTGGACTAAATAAAATATAAGAATTTTCAGTTCGTTAAAATTTGTCAACTTCCACACTGTTTTTTTTTACCTTCAAAATTTGCATAAGTAGTATTTTTTCATCAAATTGAAAAAATACATTTCCCCTAATTTCCTCTAAAAACAATATACTTTTTCGGCGACCAATTCTGCGCGTTGAAGTTTTTCAGCATGCCAAATTTGGAATATATTCGGTCACGAAGGCAGATAATAAAATCGGATAACTGGAATCGTTCTTAGAATTTCTTATTATTTTATTAATCTATTGTGAAACAGAATAATTTTCGGGTATACAATTTGTCTACCCACTTGTGATCTAAATGAGAGTCTAAACCTTGTTATCAATTTGTCTGTTAGCTAATCAAGATAGATCTTGGAATTTAAGCAAGGTGAATATATCGTATAATTGGTATACTGTACACTCCCACAAGTTAGAGAGCACCATAGGTACTCGGCGTTATCTCTCATGATGATCATAAAGTTCATACAGTTACGACAGTACCCTTAGGACTATTCCATTTATGATTGTAGATTACTGACGTTCTGTTACCTCGCTGCATTGAATTGCTGGTTGCTACTATGTCCAGCTACGTTATCACATGACTGGCAGATGGGTTCCGTTCCGTTGGTGGCCTCTCTAGCAGACACGAGAAATTTAGCTACGTGTCTCTTCTTCGGAGGCTGTCTTTTACTTACATATAAGGCCTTCACGGATTTCGAGGTGAGTCAAAGAATAACTCAACATTCACCTAATGTATACTACAGTACCCTCTCACTTATCGCGAAAGGCTGGGACTGGGATTCGCGTTAAGTGAGTTCCCCCACTACATCAAAAATTGTTCTCTTCTTGCGCTTCATCCTCATATGTGATTGGTTGAGAAAATCGAATCTATTCAAAAAAGTTAATGCCAAAATTTTACAGTTAATTAAACAAGTAGGAGAGAATATTCAGAGGTTATTGTACTAATTTTAGCTACGAATCCTAAAAAACGGAGTGTTTTCTTACAAGTGTTCTTTGAAAATAGTTTAATGTTTGAGAACTTTGAAAAGACATTTAATTTTTTTTCTTTTTTGGTCTAGAATTACTAGCCATTAATGAATCACGTACTTGATATTAAAGGAAGAATGAAGTATTAACCTCTTAAGTAGGTTACATTAAATGTCAATATTTCAACAAAAAAAATTATGTTTACACGCGAGCATTTTGTTTCATGCGTGCGCTTACATGTGCCGGTAGTGGGAGTAAAACAAGTAGGGGAAGTTGCGATATCTGGTAGTGCGATAAGTGGGAGGGTACTGTATATTGAATTTTAAAATATTTTAAAATCGATTTAAATGAATAATAGTCGACAGATGCAAACTGGAATCAAAGACACAAGCTTTAGACGTACATATGATTCTACGCTAAATAAATGTAACCCTTAGAACTTTTCAAACAAAGAAGAACATTTTCTCACTGTAAGGTGGAAAAACACAAAGAAATAACTTTTTTTTCCAAAAGTCATGGAATATTATTAGCTTTTAATTTCGCAAATAAGGAAGTCAGATTAGAGCCCTAATAGCCTAATCAATTCGAAACAGACTTAAGACTTACATCTGGTGTCCCTGTTGACTGTTGCTGATCCCAAGTCTTATTCAGCTTTCTGTAATCTAAGATTCGGATCATGATGTCACTTTGCTAGTGAGAATTACAGGGGATGTACATGTGAGATCCTAGGAGGATATATACTGACAATACTAGGGGACGGAACTTTATTGTAAAAGCTTGAGGCAATCAATGACATCACATAGAGACCATTAGTATGAAGGGTTTCCCGTTATTAAGAGTCAAAGTGACATAGGAGCAATTTGGGCTCTAACATAGTACACTCATCTCGTCTCACGATAACGCTTCGTTCAATTTCTTTTTAAAGTTCCTTGATTCTCACAATTAAGATATATTTGGTTGAAATGCATTCCGGTGTAAGAGCTAAGAAGTGTGTGAAATACAAAAGTAGGAACTACATTCATTGAATCAGCCACTTAAAATTTGGACGAAGCATCTGAACTCACAGTGAATTAAATTTAATATAAAATTAGTTTATTTGTATTAAAGCGAATTCAATCGAGTTTATTTGTATCATAAGATTAGGTAACTGTAGGACAATGATGTCCATGAAAAGAGCAAAGAGCAAAAATCTGTCATTCGTCAATCTCTCTTGCCGCCTTATGCAGAGAGCGAACTAGCGTGCGAGAAAAAGCGGAGAAGCGCTAGACTGCTGCGGGACTGAAGATTAAGCATATGGCTAGGAAAAAACAATAATATCTACCTTAAATTCTCTTCCTATCTCTTCTTATATTTTCACATATGTTCCGATCTTTTCCTCTTCCCTCTTTCCCTGTATCACGCTCTTTCCTCCTCACTTCAATATCGGTCGCCCCCTATCCACAATCAATTACCCACATCTCTGTTCCCGTAGTCCCCTTTTATCCAACAACAACAACAAAACCCTCTCTTCTTCACTTCGTCCCATCTTCACTCTTATTGGTAACCCTTAGTCCCTTTCTTGTAACACTCAGCTTCTCTCCGCCTCTTCCCTTCGTCCTCTCCCCGTATCCTTCTACGTCGCTTCCATTTCCCACCTCGTTCACTCGTCCACCGTCATTTCAACTTCCCTTTTCCCCTGATCTGCATAACCATTATATAATTCTCCTCCTTTTGCGCCTCTCTTACCACCTTACCTTACCAATATTCTACCATAAAATCTCCATTTTCACCAGTCCAGTCTCTATCATAGATTCATAACCACTTCCCTTCATCAGATTTCATTTCTTAACCTGAGCTACGTTAACCACCCATTTGCCGTAATAAGAACAAACCCGTACCTTCATTTCCCAGTCAGCGTGAGATGACCCCATATCCCCTATTACTGTCAGCCTCGAAACATTATCCCAACTTTCCAATCACCTACCACCCCTCACCTTTACGAAACTTGTATCATACTCCCCTTTCCTTCTCTATCCTTACAGCTATGTATCCATCATGACTCCCACACATTAATTCCACTTCTCCTAGCACACGTTCAACCCCTACTATTTTATCCCACAACATTATCGCCTCTCTTATTTTTATTCTCCTTATTCACCTCCGCACTATCATTCCGAATTCCGTTCTCGTCCCTCAAAATTATCATCCTCCACTCTCTTTCTTTTTTCTCTTTCCTTTCCTTACTTGCTATTTACCATCTGCCCATACCTTCACTTCCACACTTCTTTTACCCCGCCCCTTTAGCCCAACTTCTGAATCACTTCCCACCATTGTACATTATTATACCCCTTTTGATCATCTCCTACACCCCCTATATCAGCAATGAGTCCTAACACTTGTATGCTCCCCTCCCGAACACACGCTTACATCCTCCCCATCTTCTATAACAACAGTAACCTCTCTTGTTTTCTCCTATTCCCCCTTTACCACATTATCTCCCCTCATTTCCGTATTTCATCATCTTCCCTATCTCTTCCTCATATCAATGTCCCCTATTTTATATTAACCCTTCATATCGCCTCTCACTTCCCCTTTCCTGTTTTTCTTATTATTCCTCCCTCCTCATCCCTTGCCACCCCAACTCCTTCATATACAGATTTCATTCCTTTAGTCTTATATAAAAATTTCATTCTGGCATTTTTTTACAGATAGAAACATAAATTCGGCAAACACTATTTTTATGTATGAGTTGGAAAAATGTTCTTTCATGCAATGGTTGCGTTTTCTTTTGGTTGTTACTCCTTTTAAAAAGAAGAATATATGGGCTAATTAATTATAATGAGGAGAAAAGTGCTTTTTAAGTGAGCACAATACAATTATAAATACAAAAAGTTTGAAACCCCCAAAATCGAATTCACAGCTAGTTTATGAAATTATGATTCTCCAAGCAAGAGTTAATAAAAATAGAAGAAAGAAGGCGTTTTTCATTGAACTTAATGAGTAAAACTGGCTGAAAGGCGCGTCTTGACGCTTGGACAGAAAGCATATCCCATAATAACCTTTCTTTGAAAAAAGTGAGAATCAAAACTAAATTATTTGAATACCAATAAGGTGAAGTTCTTCGTAAAAAATGGAATTGTTTCAAAATCATTCAATTTGACAGTAGTAAAAATAAAAGCATTATTTTTGAACTGTTTGTTTGATTATGAAAAATTTTAACACCTAATTTTGTATACATTGAATTTACCTTTTCCTTTGGCTTTATAACTTTTTCATTCTGGAGTTATTTTATTGTACATTAAAATCTCCTAGATCGTAACAGCGCTGAAATGTTCGTGCCAGGTTTCACGCTCGTCTATTTTATACACTTGTCGAACGACTTTGACCCAAGTTACTCATCGACTAAATCACACTTTATAGCACGCCAGCCTTTAAATTCTTAACGCTATTGACGCAAAATCCTGTTTGATACTGACAAAAATAATTGCAATGTTCTCAAAAATATCAACTCTATTTTTCATACTTTTGTCTTAAAATAAATAATTTATAATTATTGTAACGCTCAATTTGAATAAGTTAAAATTTCTATATATATCTCTCATTTCGACATAACAAAATTTTCAATTAAGAATCTATAAATTGAACTTTAAAAATTTTACGATATCGAATTAGCATATTAAAAATTGTTTACAATTACTTAAAAATTCGAGTCTTTTAACTTGAAATCATTCATTTGTGTGAATAGAACAACTTTGTCAATTATAAAAATGAAAAATTATCATCATTCACCTCAAAATATCTATGGGTACAGAAACTTAGAAATTTCACTTTCTCACCACGAGGGACTTTTTTTAGCTTCTACAGAGATAAAAAAACTTTTGTTTTAAGAAAGGGGGTCTCTTTAGGCAGGGGATAAGTTTAATTCAAGATGTAATAAAATTAAGCATTAGCAAAATTAAGACTTGTTTCTGTGAATGCTTTTTCTTTTTCACTATCGCACAATTTAAATTCTATTTTTTTAAGTTCATGGAAGTCAGTTTAATATTCGAAATTTTAGTTTTATTTTGAAGATATGTTTTGGACATAATATGCTTGGATAAAGACATTAAACACATCTTATTAGGTGGTAAATCCCTTCAGTTCAGAGCCTCTCGTACGAGGAAACTGTGATACTATCACACAATGTTCTGGAAATGTTACGAGCTATTAGCAGCCCTTATCAGTTTCGAGGGTCCCTGTTTCAAATTATACTCAACTTACTAGAATTTAAAACTTTCTTAAAATAATATAGAATAATATCACATTCATTTATTCTGTCCACATTGAAGCTTCTATGTTTCCACTCGATTTTCGCGTGTTTTTTTTGTCTCTCGAATTTTTCTATGATGTCAATCTGACAAATTATTATTATACGTCAGTTTGACTTATTATAAAATTGCCTCCGACATAAAATTGTTCCCCTTGCATAGAAATTCTTTATCTTTGATTTCCAAGCTTAATTTTGCACTTTATATAAAAATGATTCAGTTTCAAAAATCATAGTGCACAATTTCAGAATATATAATAATTTTTAGCAACTTATTTTCAAGAATTAAATTTAGGAATGCTTGAATTTTTCAATTAAGTATGAAATAGATTAATTCTTAACGCTTCAAGTTTCAGTTCATTAAATTTGAAAGTTTCCAAATAGAAAGCATTTGATTTTTAACGTTTTTAGAATACTTAATCTTTAAAGGTTCACAATATTCAAAATTCTTCAATACTGAACGTTGAAAATTTCAGTAATTTTATTGGACCTAAATCACATTTTTTATTTTTGAAATCAATCCAATCACTTTGAATGTCACTTGATACTACATGATATGATTCTTATCAATAACATTTATCATCATGATGAGTGAGTCTCGACCTTTTGTATATTAAATCCTTGATCAGTCTTCGATTAGAAAGGTCATTTAAATTAAAGAAAAAATTATTAATAAACGTTTCGGTCCTGATTTTGGACCCTCTTCAATAAATGTATTATAGTCAAATTCTGAAAAAACACAAAAAACAACAAATCGTTTAACATATAAAAAAGTAAAGATTATACTCAAGTAAAAAAAGTTTAGTTAAGTGACAATTTTGAGTAATGAAATACATTAAGTTTGTAAATAAAAGAAATTACTCTAATATGATGAGCATTCCATTGGTACGAACAATTTTGTTAAACAACAGATTAAAAACATTTGAAAAGTCCACTTATTTAAAAAATCAATGAAAATATACCTATACAAAGAGTTCAAACATCCCATGTAAAATGTTTCAAGTCAGACATACATAAAGTCAATTAATTAAATAACATGAAAAAAATATGTGAGCAATATTTGTATACAAAAAATATAATATAAAAGACGTATGATATTATAAAAGCTTGAAAATGGTTTAAATAACATTTTACCAAGTTGGCAAGACGTCGCAACACACCGTTCGCTGACTTGGTTGAACGTCTATTAATAATAAAAATAATAATAAACGTTTATTAATAATTTTGTCTTTAATTTGAATGAACTTTCTAATCGAAGACTGATCAAGGATTTAACATTTATCATCTTTAAAATTTCTATAATTTCAGTCCAAATCATAGTTTTGAATGTGCAGTCCTAAAATAGTTTAATTGAGGCGATGGATGCAATAACTCGTTAAGCGCTCGAAAACGCGTAGAAGTATTGTCCAATCGGGGAAATCAATCAATAAAAAAAATTAATTCTTGAAATTTGTATGGTATATTCTGAATACATTAGCGATGACTACAACCAACGCACTTTTTTTATAAAAGTAATATGTTCATTGTTGTTCAGTAACAAATTAATTTCGAGTTCCGTCTCGACGTCGGTCGTGGTCAGATGTGTTTGCGAACGTGCTCTGTGCTTATATTGAACACGTGTGTCGCTTTCTACCGGTGAGTCCTACAATTCGTAAATTTCGAGTGCGAGTGAAAATCTCTCGAAGAGTGTATCTCAATGCACCCTTCAAGTCATGGATACCCAAAATAGTGATAACACCCAACATAAATCCACCTTTACAGTCTCGAACCAAAAAGAACCAGCAAACAACATGAACAGCTATGCAGCTGCAACACAACGAGATTCATTCCCCAAAAAGGACCAAGCAATCGTCATTGAATCGAAACAGGAAATTCCTTTAAAAGAGTACACAACGAAATTAGAAAAACTGGTTGGATCAACCAATATCAGATTTGCATTAAAAATTTCCAACGATCAAGTAAGTATGTTCCTAGCCAGTAAACAACTAGCGGATGAACTTACGGATAAACACGCACTTGTCAAAATTAGGGAATACTCGTTAGAGCTTCGACCTTTGATTAATAAACACAAGAAACTTATAGTATCTATATAGTATCAACAACCTCCCAGTTATCCTTTGTTAGAGCGGGCTATCTGAGGCTGTTTTGTCCCATATACTTAGTTTCCGAAGACAGGTATACATACACCCTGATAGTATCTCGAAAATTCCAGATTCCCTGCAAGTTAACTATCAGGACACCTCTTATCGGATATACCCATCAACTGATAACCTAACATGCTTCATGTGTAAGCAAGCAGGACATATCGCTAAAAATTGCAAAAACGTTCCGGATAAGGCATCTGCCAAATTGAATGCTACCAACCCTACTCTAACAGCGGCACCAGTCATTGATTTAAATAATACCCTTCATTATCATGAAACTTCAGTAAGCAATCAGTTGGGAGTTTTTCCACAGCTTCCTTCAATATCCCTAAACACAGGCAGAAAACGCCCTGCTCTCTCTTATACTAGCTCTTCTACAATATCGAACAAATAGGTCATTCAGGAACATGCAACAGACAAAAACAAAAAACCTTCCAAAAAAGAGGAAAATGATTGGAAACTTGCTAAACAAAAAAAAATCGAAAAAACAAAACCACCCCCCCCCCCTCAGGACGAAAATACCATTGAAAGTCTATTAGAACCAATCAGATCAATTTTTGAAGAATCTATTTCAAAATATCCCCTCAACTACACACAGTACAAAAGCTTCTTCGATAAGGCTGCGGGACCTGCTAATCCTTCCACAATTGCCAAAGAATACACTGATGATATTTAGTCTCTCATCTCTATGATGAGAGAATTATATCCCAATCTAACGGACCGAGCTGCAAAGTACAGAAGTACCAAAATAACTAATTTACTAAGAAAAGCTCTAAAAGGATTCCTCAGTTCTTGCTCTGAAAATGATTCAATGGAATCCAAACGGCTTTTACCCTCGCCGCGAAAATTTTCAACTACTTATCAAAAACTCAAACTCTTCCATAATAAAATTTGTTTACAAGAAACAAATTTTAAAGATTCCTTTGTGCAAACGTTAGAGGATACAACTCTGTCTTTAAAACCCGTTTAAGCATTAATGTTGCTAGTGGAGGTGTTGCAATTTATCTCAAAAAATGTTTACACTATAAGGAAATATCTCTCAACACCAACTTAGAAGCTGTAGCTGTATCAATTCTAACTCCTAATGAACTATGTGTTTGTAATGTGTACATACCAAATCGATATCATTTTAGTCTCCTTGAGCTCAAAAATCTCATTAATCAACTTCCAGAACCATACATCTTATTAGGTGACTTCAATAGTCACAACCAACTTTGGGGATCAAATCATGCCGACACAAGAGGAAAGAAAATTGAGAAACTTTGGAATAATCCTGAAATAATTCTTTTGAACAATGATCAACCTGCTCATTTAAATATTTCTAATGCCTCCTTTAGTTCGATAGATATATCATTTTGTAGTGCTGGTATAGCACACAGGTTGAATTGGGAAGCTTTGGAGGACCTTTATGATAGTGATCACTTTCCTATTACTAAATTGAAACTACAAAACCCTAATCCTACTCTATATAATTATATTCCGAGATGGAAATTCAAAAAAGCTTATTGGGAACTATTTCAAACTACAATTGATACAAAAATTGACCAGTTAAAAATTCCTTCGGCTGAAAATAAAGACGACATTGACAATATTGTTACTGAATTAGTGGCCGCTATCACTGAGGCTGCTGATCTGTCTATCCCGAAAACGTCTCGTGAATCATTAAAAAAAACAAGACCCTTGGCGGACCGCTGAAGTTGAAGAAGCTATTAAACAAAACAAAATGCTTATAACGTCTATAAGAAGCACAGAACTACTGAAAATAAGATTGAATTGAAAAAGTTGCGAGCCATCTCAAGGAAGATAAACAAACTAAGCAGCAGGAGTTCCTGGATCACCTTCACTTCTTCATTAAAATATAATACTCCAAGTTCCGTGGCTTGGTAAAAGATAAACGCAATTGAAGGAAGTGCAGCCACTATTATGACGAAAACTTTCTCACCTTCAAACTTGAAAATGAAGATTTCACTGACCCAAGATTTGAAGAAAACAAAAACTTAGTCATAAACACGTCTCTTCAATTGAACTAACTCATGTCAGCACTTAAACAATCAAAGAACACTAGTCCAGGACCTGACAAAATACCTAATATTCTCCTTAAAAACCTCTCCCCGAAAGAATTACAATACCTCCTTGATGTGTTTAACTGTATATGGATTTACAAAGTTTTCCCAGAAAGATGGAGAGAATCTCTTATCGCTTCAATCCATAAGCCAGGAAAAGACCAATTAAAAGCTAGCAGCTACCGACCTATCGCCCTAACTTGTAATATGTGTAAACTTATGGAGAAAATGATCAACAAACGACTTAGATGGTTCTTAGAAAACAAAGGATTTGTTGATATCCACCAAAGTGCTTTTAGAGAGCACCGATCTACTCTTGACTCTTTAATAAACCTCGAAACAAGTATACGTGATGCATCTTTCAAAGGCCAACATCTTCTGGCAGTTCCACTAGACATTGGAAAATGCTACGAAATGGTCTGGAGAAATAGAATCCTTTATATACTACTCGATAATGATGTCGGCGGTTCAATGTTTATCTTCATCAAGAACTTCCTTCTGAAAAGATTCATCCAAGTCCGAGTAAATGGTCACTTATCCAAAAGAGTAAAACTTGAAAATGAAGTGCCCCAAGGATCAGTCCTCAGTGTCACTCACTTTTTAATAACCTTCAATGACGTCACGAAATTTATTCCTCGACTAATTAAAAAAATGCCTTCGCTGATGATCTCACATTCTACTGTAGTGAGAAAGATCTCCCTATTACACAAGAATTAATCCAGAGGTGTCTCAATAATCTTCAAGAGTGGGCTGGAAAAACTGGTTTCAAATTTTCTAAAACCAAAATCTAGTGCATCTTATTCTCTAGAAATAAATTCTACGATCAGGCTCCCACGTTATATCTGGAAAACCATGAGCTGGAAGTAGTAGACACAATAAGAATTCTAGGGCATTTTTTGACAATAAGCTTACCTGGATCCCCCACCTCAAACACTTAAAAACAGATTGTAATAGAAGACTTAACATTATGAAAATCCTCGCTAAAAGAAACTGGGGAGCTGATCAAAAACTATTGGTCAATACATACAAAGCCGTGGTTAGATCCAAACTAGATTATGGTTCTATAATCTATAATTCAGCCAATCCAAACGCTTTAGACATGATCTCTCCCATTCATAATGCTGGAATAAGAATTGCTATGAACGCCTTTTTCTCAAGTCCGGTAAATAGCATCCTCTCCGAAGCTGGTGAATCCTCATTGGAGTACAGAAGAATGCAACTAAGTCTGAACTATGCTACTGCGATAGCCTCAACTCCCTCAAATCCTGCGTACCATAATCTTTTTCTCGGAAACTACGAGGACGTCTACAATAAACATCCCAGAGCTCCAGAGCCTCTATACGTCCGAATGAACGCGTACCTCCAAGAAATTAACTTAGAACTTCCAGAGATTGCTTGCAGAAGATTCCATAATTTTCCCTATTGGGAATTTCCAGTACCAACCATCATTACTTATCTTCGTAAATTTCCCAAAAAAAAAACTGATTCTGGAAAGTACAAAAATGCCTTAACTGAGATTCTCAACTCCTTTCCAAATCACACTCAAATATATTCTGATGGATCTAAATCAAACTTAGGATGTGGTTGCTCGGTGGTGATACCAGATGAAAAATTCAAATATAAACTGCCTGAGTTCTACAGTATATTCAGATGTGAAACTTATGTTTTTTCACAGGCCATGAAATTTATAGACAGACGTAATGATTCCCGTTTTGTCATTCTCAAATACTCTCAAATACAACTAACTTTGATCATATCACCCAAGAATTACAAGAGACCTTCTACAACCTGAAAAATCGAGGAAAAGAAATTATTCTGATTTTGATTCCCTATTACATGGTTAGTGAAGGAAATGAAAATGCTGACTCTCTAGCTAAATCTGCCTGTTTCAGTGTTCACAGATTGTGGGAGCTGGCGGCCCCCACCACGACTCCCG
>CAKNYM010007719.1:0-10694 GCA_932195095.1 Andricus curvator | reverse complement strand
TTCCTCTATCCGCAACCTGAGGACGCGCTACGTAGTGGTGATAGGGATTTTTCCTTAGAAACAAAAAATATTTTCGAGCTATTGATTAGCTTCATTGCATGAAACAAGAAAGGAAAATCCTCAAATAAGTAATCACCTCCGATAAAAGCATAAACATGGATCTTGACCCACTTCTAAATCAAACCAATAAAACGCATTTCCGGAATTCGGCACTAACGCCCTTTTGCCGCGGAACCTTAAAATCTACTAATCTTTGGTTTTTGAACAAGTAGCACCGTTAACTTTTCATTGCACATTACAGAATAAAGAAAAAAATTGGTGAAATTTCCAACAATTTTATTGTAACCGTATTTTAAATTGCCGAAAATTTTGACTAGATTTTCCGAAGTGTTTCATAATATTATTAAGTTATAATGGAATGTTCTTAAATTTATCCAAAATTACACAAAAAGCTGCGTTATTGTCTGTGACGTGTGAATAGATAAGGGCCTGTTCAAAAACTTGGTCACACTGTTAATCAGTCAATTCAGCTACATTCTCTCTTAAAATGAACCAGTGAAATCTCACTAATTTCCAGTGGAATCTTACTGGTTGAAACAGCCAGAAGTGTGTCACTGACAATCAGTGAGCATTTACTGGTTCATTCAGTGGAGTTCCGGTACTGGTTTAATCAGTGAGGTTCACTGGTTTCCAGTACCAGTAGTCATCTGGTCGTACGCCTTGTCGTCTCAGCCGTTTAGGTATGACACCTATCATTCATCACTATTGTGGTAACAGTTGTCAAATTATCTTTTAAAAACCGAACTTTACTCTCACGAGAAATAAAGGAAGGCCGGGCTGCAATACAATGGGATATAATATGTTGCGCCTAATTGTGGGAAGACCTGTCGTTATGTCAACGTGTCGCGTCACTCAAAGTCAAACCCAAGTGGCCACGAGCCTCGCACTACCAAGCGAAAGATATTATATTTCCTGCTCATTGCAGTCAGGCGCCAAATATTTATAAAACAAACACTAGTATACAATAAGGTTCGTTTTCACTTGAGAAATGCCAAGACCTGACCGGCGCGGACGTCATGACGTCCACGTCGAGGGCTTCAAGGTGTTCGCACAAGAAAATCCGTGGCAGTGCGCTAGAGACGTCTCACGGACGTGCCGTCCGCGCACGAACACATAACGCCAACCAATCGCGTGCAACCTGTCGTGCTGATTCGGTCCGAGCGGTCCAACGCACTTGAGCAAGTGCTGCCACGGACCGTAGCAGCACGGCAGTTTGCACGCGATTGGTTGGCGTTATGTGTTCGTGTGCGAACGGCACGTCCGTGAGATGTCCCCAGCGCACTGCCACGGATTTTCTTGTGCGGACACCTTCATTGGTAGACTTAAGGTCCGGAAGTGGCGGTACGTCAGCCGTCAGCCTCCCGTACATCATCGAAGATTAGCAAGAACGGCGGAGACTGTGTGGAGTTAAGGAGTACTCCACACCTGGGAAAATCTCAGGTGTGGAATTGCATACCTGGGAATTCAGAAGGAATTTCTATATTTTCCAGTTTTTTCCACCAGTCTCATATTCATTTCAGAAAGTCACATCATCAGTCAGCTGTCCATCATTTTATAGGTATGTGTGCGAGCTTTGAGTTTGTGCGTAAGAATAATTGTGTTATATATTAATATACAATAATAATATACGCAATAATATACACTGTAAAAAAATTCAGAAATTTTCCCACTAATTTTGTAGGTAAAATTTACAACTTTGGATAGGAAAAATTATTTTCCTAGAAAAGTTGGAAATGTTCCCAATACTTTGAAGAAATTTCCTTTCTGAAAGGAATTATTTCGATCGATTTGGGGAATTTTACATACTTGTTTGGGAATGAGAAATTTCTAGAATATTTGGGAAATTTTCTCAATTATAGGAAATATCTCGGAAAATATCATATTTTCCTTTAAAAAATTTGCTGATAAGTTTGGGAATAAGAAAATTCCATACTATTTAGAAAATTTTTCAATTTCCGGAGTAATTTTACAAAACATTTATTAGGCATTACTGCGTAGGAAAATTTTTTCTCCATATATTGTTATGCACCCTGCCTTAATACTCCCTATATAATCTTTATATATGTACAATAATCAATACAATGTACACTTGTCATTGCGCATGTACCACTTGTAGCTTGTATGACTAGTAGAAGGTTCTGGAAGCCCTAATCGATACGCTACCACCCCCTTTGGGTCGGTCTTCCAGTTAGGGAGTCAGTCTCTGACAACCCGTCTTGTCTATCACGTGTCTTGTACAACCCTTTTGTCACAACTTTTGAGTAATCTTCGACTAATAAATATATATTATTCAATAAGTATCAAGTACTTATTTGGTCATCCTGTGACCCATAACATTTTTGGCGATCCTGCCAAGATCGGCTTTTCGAATCCTCGTATTCTACGGAATCGACAAAAGGAGGATATCACATAAAATTCCGATCATCGTGAAACAAACTTGGAAAGAAACAAGAATTCTACGGAATTCAAGAATACAAAAAGAAACTAAGGATTCTACAGAATTCAAGGAAGAAAAAAAGATTTCTACGGAAATCCGAAAGAAGAAAAGATTTCTACGGAAATACAAGAAGACAAAAGGGAACTCAACAAAAAAAAAAGACGAGGAGAGTTCCACGGAACTCAAGAAGACTCCGGATCTACCTACGGGCGACCCGAAAACCGAAAAAAGTAAGATATTAAAAACTCAAAAAGAAGAAAGAAATTTTGAAGAAGAAAAATATTATTTATTGTTTGGTAGTATCTGAACCAAGTAGGGCACTATACTACGGAAAACAATTGAATAAGAAATTCTAAGACGAAAATTGAAAAGAACGAGGCCCGCAAACAGGCGGAAGAGGCAACGGCCTATCTACGGAGCATCAACGCAGAACCACAGCGCAGCAGCCAACGCCCAGAAAGTATTGATTTCCTCAGGAGTCGACGGTCTCCATCTTGAAGGAAGAGCCAGCGCCCAGCGGGGGTTGGTCGGCGGTAAGTCAACGACTGAGCAAAGAAAAAGGTGCAAAACAAAAAGAAGATATTGTAAGTAAAGAAGATTAAATATAAGAAGTGTTAATTTTAAGATAGAAAAATTGTACGGGTTAATTGATTAACGGAAAAATTTATATATATATTATATATATATATATATATATATATATATATATATAAATATATATCTATATATTATATATACAACCACAAACTCAAGTGAGAATGACAAAAGATATAGACTCTTCGGAGAACCAAAAAGAGGGAAACTATTTAGAATCCGAGGACATGACACAAGAAGAAATTCAAGAACAGATAGATTACGAAGAGACTGCAGAATATCAGCCGTATCTGGACGATTGCAATCCGTACAAGGAAGAAGAGCCGACGGAAGAAAATACAGATATTTAGTAGATTCTGGATCTTCACTTAATTTAATAAAGGAATCAGCTCTACCATTAAATCAACCGACATATCGATTTATAAAAAACTTCGTAATGGGAAATGATAAACATCAATCGAACAGTGCAACACATCTTAATTATTTAGGAAAGAATCACCTTTTCCATATAATCGATGATGACTTTCCCTTACCAGAGGAAGGTATAATAGGTTTACCATTCCTCAATAAATTCAATAGATACTCATTAACTACAAATTATTTGATTTTAGAAAATAAAAAGCTACCATTACATGATGACGGAGAATACATCTCACAACATTCAAGTTTAGTTTGTCAAATTAATACAGAATAAAATAATCAAGACGTTTGGATAGAAAATCAGGAAGGAATATCGGATGGTATTTACCGAATAGAAAATAATAAAATAACTTTACCAATATTTAATTATAACGTAAAACCCATAGAAGTACCAAAAACTATAAATTAAACTTGCCAACGGCCATACCACGCTGAAAAACCCAGTTCTCATCAGATCACTGAAGTTAAGCAGCGTTGGACGCGGTTAGTACTTGGATGGGTGTCCATTCAAGAATACTGACATGAGTGCTGTTGGCACATCGTGGGTGTGGTGAGCCCACACTTGTAGTTATTTATAACTACAAGAAAAACCTAGAAACACTACCCGAACCGGGTAGTGTCACGCCTACCCTGAAAGGGAAATGGTTTAATGGTATATATATGAAAAAATAATGGCTATTGAATCAAGGGATCAGATTTATAATTCTAAAAACGAAAACAGAATAGGATCAGAAAGATTAATAGAACTATTAAAAATTTCAAAACTAGATCACATAGAAAATCAAATCAAAGAAGAAATCAAAAAAGTAATAGTTAAATACAACGAAATATTTACTTTAGACACAGACCCACTACCATGCACAACGTTAACCGAACACAAGATTACCTTAAATTCAGGTAAGGTAATAAATCTTAGATCACAGTGTGAAGAAACACAAAGACTATTAGATAAAGGAATAATAAGACATTCAGAATCACCATTCAACTCACCATTATGGGTAGTCCCCAAAAAGGGAAACAAATTGAGATTGGTGGTAGACTATAGACAGTTCAATAAAGATACCGATCAGGATGCATACCCTCTTCCAGTGATAGACGATATACTATATCATTTAGGTCAAGCTAAATTCTTCTCCGCGTTTGACATGAGTGCTGGTTTCCACCAGATCCCGATGGAAGAGAAATCAAAAAAATATACAGCTTTTTCTACTTCACAAGGACACTTTGAATATAATAGGATGCCCTTTGGATTAAAGAATGCCCCAGCTACCTTCCAACGTATGATGGATAATGCGTTTAGAGGACTTGTAGGTAATAAATGCTTTATCTACATTGATGATATAGTAGTATTCGGTAAAACACTAGATGAACATAACAAGAACTTAATTGAAATTTTTGAGAGAAATCAAAAATTAGGATTACGATTAGAACGATCTAAATGTGAATACCTCAGACCGGAATTAGAATATTTAGGTCATTTAATAACAAAGAATGGAGTCAAACCCAACCCAGCAAAAATAGAAGCTATAAAAAACTTTAAAACGCCAACTACAGTCAAAACAATACAATCATTTTTAGGACTCGCTGGATACTATAGAAAGTTTATAAAAAACTTCTCCACCATAGCTAAACCTTTGACCAACTTAATACGAAAGGAAGTAATATTCGATTGGACACCTAGATACCAAGAAAGCTTACCTAATATAAGGGTTAACCGAATGCCGACAATTTTGGAGGAAATCACAGTCTAAAATTAATTAATTAAAAACGAAAATAAGGAAATAAATTGACAAACATAACATTTTAAAGATACTAATAAAATCTATTAGATTCACAAGTCGGAAAATGATTTTCATATATAAACTTTTAAATTCTAAAACGCTACAATTATAAATTTACATTAAACATAATAATAAGGCTTTAATTTGACACATTTATTTAGGTTTTTCTTCGTATATCCTCATTGAAGGAAACACTGAAAATAGAAAAATTATATATTAAAATATGAGATCATAATTAAACTAAACTTAAATTCTTTTCATTTTACCTCCACAACATATCCAGATTGGATCCGATAAATTCGATTTAAAATATTGAAAAGACCAGATGAACTCAAAAGAATAAGTTGTTCTCTCAACAAAGTAGTACAGGTGATAAAGCAATCAAGCCCTCTATCCACCCAATCATGGGGGAGAATTAAAAATTCATCTTCTTTAAAAATTGTAAATTCCGGAACAGCCCACCGAAAACTAAAATCTTGCGAATGTCGAATTCTTCTTGCATTTATTTAAAACAAAATTGTTTTAAAATAGAAACTATATACATTTATTTCTTTATATATATAAAAAAAAAGAGTATTTCTAATAACTTACCTTAGTCAACTTCAAATTTCGTAAAACACACCAACTTCCAGCCACAAAATAAACTCCTTGCATTCCCTACATGTCTATTTCCTTTTCAACGGCTTCTATTAAATTTATTTGCTGCCTGAAGGGCAATGATACCCACCAGTCAGGACATTGAATTAAAGATAAATTTGACAAATAGAAACCACAGATCAACCCATTGGGTTGAAAAACCCACGGATCCTCCACTTCAAGTTGTGAACGACTATCTGAGAACAATCCTTTCGGTAAGAAAACACATGATGCACTCAAAAAGCTAGAAACGCATCCAGATCCATAGGATGAATCACTCCGAAGTGAATTATCTTTTTGGGATGACACATCCTCCTGAATAATTTCAATAATTAGATTTAAATTATCATTTGTATCTGAATCAATAGACACAGTAACTGTAGTTTCACTTGATGAAAATTCAAGGACAGAAGCACCAGAAACAGAATCAAACAAATAATTTAACATCCAGTCTACAGTTTCTACCTCAATATTCAACAAGTCTTTTAAATCCACTTCATCAACCAAATCTATATCAATTCCTTCACAAAATCCACTAGATTCAGCTATAACAGAATTACTTTCCACAGTTCCAGAATCAGAATTTTCTAAACTTCTAATAGAATCAAAAAAAAGTATCCGAAATATGAATATTAGATTCAATTTCTTTATCCAGTATATTGTTCAGAAATTCAATCAACCTCAAATTCCTAAAATCACGGTTATTATTCATCTTGTTTCTTTAAATTTGAGAAATTCCTTCAAATTCCAAATCTTCAACCACTTCTGACTTCCAAAACGTTACAAAACAAACTGACAGCAACTTATAGACAAAAGTCAAAAGGAGCCCAAGAAACGAAATTGATTCCTTAAGTCATAATATAACCCCCTTAAATCAGCTCTTCTTTAATTATACTATAACATCAGAAATTGTCCTATATACAAACGACATACCAAGGACTAATTTTTTTTTCTTTCTTTTCCCCTATTCCATGCAATACCTATAAAATGTCCATAAACAAATTGATGATTCATTTATAAATGTACAACCACCAAAACAACCAAAATTCAGTTGAGCACCCTCCTTTAGCTCCCAAACCTATCCTTTCATTTCAGAATAACCATATATCTATTTGTTTTCAAATCGATATTCATAAAATTAACAAAATACATCTAAACAAGTTTCAACCTCAAATAAATTATTTACTATAAATGTTTTTCTTTTAGGGGAATCATACCAGAACCAAAAAGACTGAAATTATACCACTTCCAGTAACACACGAAATAGAGGTTGAACCCCGTTAAATTAAGTTGAAAATAACTTCAAAATTATGTCCTCAGTCAATACTTCGGAACCAGGTGTACAAATACCAACAAACAAACCTAAAGTATGTGCAATTACACAATTAGAAAATTTAAGTATACAATATGATTTTACAAAACCTGCATATTATATGTCAAATCAGCCAGAATTCTATATCCCTAATAAGAGGAAAAATATTGGATTGTTCAAAGCAACTTGTGCAATTAGTAAAGGAGAAAATTTATTCATAACAACATGAATTCATGCTGACTCTAAGGTAGCAGCAAAAAGAAATGTAGGAAGGAAAATTCTAGACATTTTAAACCAAATAAATTCAGAATTTGATAAATTATATACTGCCAATGAGAATATTGTTTCCGTTTTAAATAACCAAACAAAAATCCTTAAAATAGCACTAGATACGGAACATGAAGTAGAATCTAAAACCATTGAAGAACTAAATTCGAATACTAAAGATAATTTTATTAATATGAAATTAATTTCAACAACTATCCTCATGGAAGAAATAAACGAAAATATTAATACAGCAATAGATGCTATCAATAATGGAAGATATGGAATCATACATCCACAGATTTTAAAAACCGAAATTTTGAAAAATACTTTAGAAGAGTTTGAAATGCAACATAGAACGAAATACCATTTCAGGGAAGACTACCAAAAAATTCTCGATATTAGTTCAATCACAATAGCAGTAGTAAATGGATTATTAAGTTACATAATTAATATTCCAATCATTGAGAACGAGGAAGGATCCGTAAAAAGAATAATTCCAATCCCAACCAAATTTGGCAAAATATTCCTTCCCTTAATTCCTGACCATGATTTGATAATTGACTTCGAAGACACCCAGATAACAATGCATGCGGACGCACATGGGCGCATGGCGTGCAAGCACGATGTGTCGGCAACAATGCAAGCACAGTGACAGCACGTTCTGAGGGCAATAAGTAATCCCGCATAGTGCCCGCACACGGTCTGCATGATATGCGGCACAGCGTGCGTCTATCATGCTCGTCAGGTACTTAGGGCAAAATGTCGGCATATAGCATGCGGTGAAAAGTGCTGCACAAAAAGCGCATTATTACTAAAATCATAATATAGCAGTTGTGTAAAAATAAAACTCTGATCAAATTCGCTCTATGCTACTAGAAGAAAAACTGAAACAAAAAAATCTGCCCGCTGCGCGGGCACATTCTCATCGCGCGGGGCTCGCTTCGCTCGCAAGTTTGAGCGCGCCTCAGGCTTTGTACTCCCCCCACATTTGTGCACAGACCTTTGAAAATTAAACGTCAGAGCATCGGCAACTGTCATTTGGTGATTGTCACAACGTTTCTATTAAAATTCTTCGCAATACAAAGATTCAATATATCTTCTTCACTATTTTTTAGTATATTTACTATATTTACTATATTCAGATTTAAAATGATCGAAAACAAGTTTTTCAAGTGCAAATTTTTAATCCTTCTACTTCTAAGATTTAAGTTCTTAAATCTCAGAAGTAGAACGATTAAAAATATGCAACCTGAAAAACAATTGAAAGTAATTAACTGGAAGATTCAAAAGTATAGTGTTCTTTAAAATCCCTTTGTTTTCTAACAAAGGTGTTGAATAAACGCTCTGTGTTGAATAATTTAAATTGTTCGAAATAAAAAGATATTTTCAGATAAATATATATTTCTCGCTAATACATTATTTAAGAGGTAGCAGGAATAATTTTGTGTATGTCGCTTTTGGAATAAACACCTGTTGCATCATCAGTTGTGAAAGAACAACTTTCAACACAAGAGTTTTCAATAATATTAACTCAAAACACGTGCATGCTAGCACGACGCTGGCACGCACGTGCCGACACGCGTGCGGCGCATATGCGACGCATATGAGGACACATATGTCTGCACTCTTGCCCTCACATCGTGCCGATCGGTCGACACGCGTGCAAACACCATGCGGGCAAGGTGTGAGCACATTGTTATCGGGGCAGTTACGTATCGACCGATAAAGAGACAATTAACAAATGTAAACAAATAAATAAACATTTGATATGTAAAAGAAATCAGCCTAATCTAAAAATCTATGAAACAAATACTTGCGAAGCAAGTTTACTGAGAAGATATGCAAAAACAGCATGTTCACAATCTCCTTATTTGCTTCAAAAGGAAACGTATATACCGGTAATAGGAGGCTAAATTGTAATCCCCACAACAGACATAAACTTAGATTTAGTATGTGGAGAAAAAATCAAACCGGTTATAATCAAAGTTGCCACATTAATCACCGGCGAAAATTGTGAAATATATAGCAACCATGATAAACTTCATTTATCAACAAACTTAAATATGACTAAAATAATTAATATAAACGAAACTTACGATAATTTAGGAAACTTAGATAGCTTAGAGAAGAGATTGATTCAAATGCCTAGGCGGATTGACATAGATGTACTTAGAAAAGCACAACTTAGTTTAAACGATGTCCAAAGTATACTCAATAATATGTCCACTCATAAAAAACCAAAAAGCTGGAGTGAAACTACTTCAGAATGGTTACAGCGTTTAGGCTATACAGCAATAGGATTGATAACTATGTACACGCTTTTTAAATGTGGAATGCTAAGATATATAACGAGATGTATACCAAAGAAAATTATCCTTTTTTGTATAAAAAAACAAAGTAGAAAATCAACCAAGTGTTGTAACTTATACAGCAGGTCTACGAGAAATACAACTACAGACATCTTTTCAAGCGTTGAAACCAAAAAAGATTCATTTGTAAAATTTCGAGGACGAAATAATATCTAAAGAGGGGGGCGTTATGTACCCTGCCTTAATACTCCCTATATAATCTTTATATATGTAGAATAATCAATACAATTTACACTTGTCATTGCGCATGTACCACTTGTAGCTTGTATAGTAGAAGGTTCTGGAAGCCCTAATCGATACGCTACCACTCCCTTTGGGTCGGTCTTCCAGTTAGGGAGTCAGTCTCTTACAACCCGTCTTGTCTATCACGTGTCTTGTACAACCCTTTTGTCACAACTTTTGAGTAATCTTCGACTAATAAATATATATTATTCAATAAGTATCAAGTACTGATTTGGCGATCCTGTGACCCATAACAATATAAATTAGCACTTTTTCTCCAATTCGAAATTTTTTTTCAGGTAATATTCCGTGTTTACTTTCACTGTAGTACATTTTTTACAGGCAAAATGTAATTATAAATTGCATATAATTACCAATATATTTGAGAATTTTTTATTTCAATTCGTAAAAATATAACGTTATACAATATTTTTGAGGAAGGCAGACATATATTATGCAGTTTTATTCTTTGCGTCAAAAAATTAATCCAATAATTATTTAAACATATTCTCTAAAAAACCTTACATGTACTTCCTTATATAACAAAATTTAGGACTTGCATGTTGGTGGCGGAAGTGAGAACGTGTTTAGTGACA
>CAKNYM010007707.1:0-10331 GCA_932195095.1 Andricus curvator | reverse complement strand
GTATTTCCTCATTACCTTACTTCATTACTTTTACAATGGAAATTCTATCTCAGCAACAGAAGATTGAAATGATTCTCATTTATGGAGAAAGTGGCAGGAATATCAATGATGCTCTCACGCTTTATGCTCAACGCTTTCCAGAAAGTGTTCCTTCACGCGCTTCTTTTTACCGGGTTGTCCGAAACTTCATCACTGACGGAAGTGTACAACCGAAAAAAAGGAAGCGTCAAGTAACAGTTACTGGAGTTGATAATGAAATTGCAATTTTAGCTGCAGTCACTCATGACCCTCATGTTAGTACTCGACAACTAAGCCGCGATTCCGGAATGTCTCTATCCAGTGTTTGGAAGGTATTAAAACGTAATAATTATCATCCGCATCATATTTCACTGCATCAAGAACTTCATGGCAATGATTTTCAGAACCGAGTGACATTTTGTCAATGGGCGGTTCAGCAGATACAAGGAAACCCGAATTTCTTTTTTCTAGTACTCTTCACAGACGAGTCGTCTTTCACAAACCATGGTAACGTTAATCGGCACAACATGCATTATTGGAGTGTAGAAAATCCACATTGGTTGCGTGAAGTTGAGCATCAGCGTCCATGGTCCGTGAACGTTTGGTGTGGAATAATTGGAGATCAAATTATCGGTCCCTATTTTATTGATGGAAATTTGAACGGTCAAAAATATCGTAACTTTTTAGAAAATCAACTTCCAATATTGCTGAAAGACCTAAGCTTGGAAGTGCGACACAACATGTAGTTTCAACATGACGGTTGTCCAGCACATTATGCGGCAATCGCGAGGGAAGTACTCAATCGCGAATTCAATGGACGATGGATCGGTAGAGGAGGTCCAGTTAATTGGCCTGCCAGATCCCCAGATCTTACGGCGCCGTATTTCTATTTGTGGGGTTATCTAAAGAATCGCGTGTATCAAGAAGTGCCCACAACTCGTGATAACATGATCCAGCGAATCAGGTCTGCTTGTGCACAAATATCACCAGACACAATTCGCAGTTGTGTGGAATCTTTCAAAGCTCGGATTAACAAGTGCATCGAAGTGCGAGGACACCATTTTGAGCACTTATTGTAAAATAATTAATCGAAATCAAGCATCCCTGTGGTGAGAGGCAAGGGGACTCACCGAAATCAAGCACCCCGATGGATGGTGAGAGGCAAGGGGACTCACCGAAATTAAGCACCCCGAAGGGAATAGACAACTACTACGCCCGCAGTCGTTATTCCTGGGTAGAGCTAAAAGTATTGTCAACAATTTCATTTTTCGCAATTGCAGCGCCATCTATCGCGAATCGAAACAAATTTTCCGAATAAAACTTACGTATTTCGTAAAGGAGAATCTGAATCTGTGATAAAAAATTGGGGTTGCCATTTGAAATGACAAAGTTACCCCCACCCCTGCCTCCTGTGGGGGTGGGGGTGGGGTAAATTTTAGCAAATCTTTTTTCCCCCTCGAAAATAAAAAGTTTTTATTCCAGACATTTTTTCCGTAGGATGCGTATTTTTTGAGATATTTCGTTGTCTCAAGTTAAAAAAAACACCCTGTATATATATATATATATATATATATATATATATATAATATTTTTCCAAATTAAAAAGAAAATTTCTTTCTTACTTTTGTTGAGCTGGAAAATTAACTTCGACAAAAAACAAAATTTCGAGGCAAGAAAACGACGAAGTCAATCGGAGTTATGTGGTTAGAAAAAATATTTTGAACTCTGAAAGTTTGCTCCATTAAAATAGGCTGCCTAAAACGCATAACTGTACTATTTTAATATCTTCGACGTATTTTATTTACTTAAAAACTTAATTTTAAACTTTATTGGGCTATCTAAACAGTTCCAATTAATCGAAAATGTTTATTTTGTATTCAAATAATATTTTTCAAATTCCTAATTTGAATTTTAAATGCATAAAATTTAGAATTACTGTTTAGAAATTTGTTGACGTATTTGCAGAAACCCAACTTTAATGTTTAATCGAATTTTCCTAATTTTGAGTACTTATTTTTTGAATACATTAATACATCTTTAATTTTCTAATCAATTTTAATCAATTTTATAATGATGTTAATACTTTCAAGTTGAGATAAGAAGTTTAAAAAGAGACTCCCGCCATCAGCCCGCATTTACCGCATTGTTTATAGTTTTCCGCGTGGTTTTCCGCGTTTTACTCGTTATTTTTTTCGGATATAATTTTAAAGTGAAGTGTTTTTAGGTGTTTATGCTTATTAGATACGATCGAGTGTAGCATACAGCAGCGTTGATATCAATTGCAGAGTAGGTATCAGTATACAAACATAACCTTATTTTTTCTTATATTATCGTGCCATTATAATATATCGTGCTCACTATCAATGTTATATAAATATAACATTTTAAATAACTTAGAATAACTCGGAGAGTGTATGTTTGAATATATAAATAGTATGTTAGGATTCAGGGTACAGTCGCACGATGATCGCATTTCACACGCACGCATGCGACCATCACCCGTGCGAGCGATATGCGTCTCATATGAGGACGCATCTGTCACACGTGCGGATTAATCCGCATGCGTGCGTGCACTGTGAGTCGCATATGCGTTTCACATTGTTATCTGGGGCAGTTCTCCAATGATATCCACATGGAGTTCGGACTAAATGAATGCAGAAAAGTGCATTCAACCAGAGGAGAATTAGGGATCGCGGAGCTAGAGAACGAATTCGAGAATGACATCCGGGCAATTGCTGAGAGCGAGTCTTATAAATACCTGGGTATTCTCGAATGTAAGGGTATTCAGCATACGATAATTAAGGAAAGCCTAACGACTGCCTTCACTACAAGACGTAACCCTGTATAAGGCTCTTCATGATGAATGTTCGGATCACTATAAACGGGCTCTCCAGTATGAATATTGGAACCCTACAAAGGGGCTCTCCAGGATGAATGTTCGATCCCTATAGGGCTCTCCAGTGTGATTTCGGATCAATATAGATGGGCTCTCCAGTGTGTATACTCGTGAATTATGACGAATGCGCAAGCAGAATATAGAGTTCCGTAACAACGACTGACATCAACGAATCTACTAACCACTTGCCGCGTTTCGCGACCGTGGTTAGTAGCGAAGTACCAGGTCATGAGTACCTGTGGGTGGAAGGTGGTATAACATGGTAGCTCTAAGAAAGCATCCAGAGGCGACTGTTATCACCTCCAACACTCGCGGCCGCTGTACAATGATAACAGCGGTAAAAGACAACTGCAAACTACACCATGCTCCTAATTTTGTACCTAAAACATTATCGCAAATGATTTCAAGCATCGTATTAGAATAATTTATAACATCCTCATCTCATCAGTCACTTGACTCAGTCTGTGGCTATGATGAAAAACCGGTGAAAAAAATATAATAATAATAATAATAATGGAACCGAGTCGACGACCCGGCAATGGCCCCGGACAAACGCGAGAACATCGTTTTAAATGGTCGGACCAACTCAGGAGGGACATCCTTACCCGTTTGTAAAGAAGCTCACCGGCGCGAAGAGGGTTGATGCAGAGGTTACATGAACTTTGTATTAATATGCACCCGGAATATGCTCATAAAACGCCTCAGTATTTAGTAGATCAGGTATCCTTTTTGCGCAAAAATGGATATGAAGCTCATTATCAGTAAGAAGAAGAGAAACATCCTACAGCGGACATACCACCCGTTCCAGCAAGACCACCTTTGCAGATAGCCGATAATGCCAACATGAGAACTAGGAGATCAAAAATCTACAGTATCTTAGCTACAGTAGAAGTAATGATACTTCAGTACACCTGAGTCAGACTCGCGAGCGTATTGTACAGCTTCAGTTTAAAATTAAGCTGGCGAGAAGGCATGCATCGAATGTTCAGTGTGTGATTAGCTACACAACATCAAATAAAATATTCACTCCAAAAGTCAGGGCACTTGCTTGAAACTTGAGGAAACAACTTCACACGCTGAACAAATGTAAGCTGTTGACCACCAAGCAGCCCTGGACGCATAAAATAAGATCTTTCTCAACAGTCAAAGAGCACCTTGAACAGCGAGTAAAGTGGATTCAGAAAAATTCCACGTTTTCTACTCATCCTTCCCATCTGTTCAATAAAATGTCATGTTCCGTTGAAAGTCCACCTAGTCAAGAAGAGATTCAAGTCTTCTGGGAGCAAGTATATGAAGATACCTATCAGCTAGATAATGAGGGTTCAGATATATCACTCTTTCGTAACTTTTGCCATAGGCAAAGGTTGCAAGGTTCAGAGGAATAGTGTCCAGTAACTACTGCTGAAGAAGTGAAGAAAGTTATTGCTAGAACTAAGCACCTTCCAGCGCCAGGGCCAGATAAAATCTACAACTTTTGGTGCAAGAAGTTCACTTCCACGCATCAACATCTAGCTGGCATATTTACTACTTTCTTAAACGGAGAACAACCCATCCCGCAGTGGTTAGTGGAAGGACTCACGGTGCTGATCCCTAAGACCAGAGATTTGTCAAATCCAAAGAACTACAGGCCCATAGCTTGCTTAAACACCAGCTACAAGCTATTCACTCACATCCTCAAAGAGAGGATATTAACATCTATCGAGCCGGTATGGAGTGCAATAGTTGAACAACGTGGATGCAAGAGAGGGCTGGCAGGTTGCAGGGACAACATGTTATAGACAGGTGTATTACCCAGGATTCCATCAGGCATCGACGCAATCTGTCCATGGCTTAGATTCACTACCGTAAGGCATTCGATAATATGAATTATGACATGGTTATCAAGCACCTTGAGTGCCTGGAAGTACATCCAAGAATAGGGAGATGTATGAAAGAGCTTATACTCTTGTGGCGGACAAGATTTGTCATAAAATCTGACAAAAGGCAAGTGACTACCAGCTAAGTCTCTAAGTTCGATACTTACTGCATCTCCCTCATGCCTCTATCTATTGTGCTTCGAGGCAATAGCTCTGGATACCTATATGGCTAGCCGAACAGAAGAGAATATAAGGTCAACCACCTACATGGACAACCTTAAACTCTTTGCCTCTCCAAAAGAGGATCTTGAAATCCTTGTGACGGCCGTAAATAGGTACTCTAAAGCGATTGGGATGAGCTTTGAACTGGACAAGTGTGCCTGCGTCGATCTACACAAAGGAAGACTAGAAACTACATCATTGCGTGACAATCAGGATGTTTAACTCATAGGTGCAAATACAATTCAACATCTTGGCAATGGAGAAACATATGCATATCTTGAAATACCGCCAGCAGAAACCCAGGATGTGCGTGTGTTAGAAACAGCCCTTGAAAAAAGGTATCGCCAAATTCTCAGAAAAATTTGGGCTACCGAATTATCTTTGAAGAATAAGATCCAGGTGACCAATATGCTGGCCGTTCCTCTACTGCTCTACAAGTGTGGTGCAGCAAAATGGGATGTCGATGAGTTGAAGCAACGTGACCGAAACACCCGCAAGATGATCGCAATCCATTGAAGTCATCATCTTAGATCTTCCGCACCTTGAATATACCTCCATCGTGATAAAGGGGGTAGAAACTTGCTAAGCGTGGAGTGTGTTCATTACAGAACGGTTCTGGCTACAGCCTGCTCAGTTCTAAATAGCACATAATCTCTTATGCGACCTGTACATCAACATGAAGTAGTCAATGCTGCGGCGTTTCTATACCGTGCTGCAGATAGGGTCGCAGAGGAGCTTGTTCTCCCATTTGATTCCAGCGACACTACACATGGCCTAGCATCACTAACCACGGTGTGCTTGAAAGGGGTCTTAATCGAATGTCCACCAACCGCGGGTTTTCTTAATGGATTTGATTCCTAGGCAGGCCAGGAGCATTTTAAGCTCAAAACCAAAATCGGCCACCGGGGGCTTTTGAAAAAAATCGATTCAAGTATTTAAATTTGCAGAACTGGGGGTTTGCGTTCTAAACTTTTGAAGTTCGCATTTTTCTAGTAGCTAAGCTTCTATGAGTGTAGGTGTGTATAGGTTTTTTGGGGTCACTGATAACGAATACATTGTTAGGTTTTCAAAATCCAAGATGGCGGATCCAATATGGCGGACTAATTTGGTGAAATTAATGCTGATTGTGAAAAAAATTAGTATAAGAAGGTTTTTGGGGTCTCTGATTGTATGCCCGTTATCAAATCTCCAAAATGTGAAATTACGGATCTGCAATGGAGGCGTCATCCAACGTATGTACCAATTGTTCGTATCTATTCACGACTTTTTCCATTTCAGTTTTAGTTATTATGCGGGGACAAATTGTAATAACGTTTACCAAACCATTTGAAATACGTAAATCAGTGTAACGGTAGCTCAAGAGATTAATTCAATGTTATTAAAAAAGTCCTTTTCTAAGACGTGGAAGTAGAGAAAAAGACATGCACAAAGTTACTAGGTATAAAATTCAATTAATTGATATTACACTGAACAATTAAAGTTTTTATAAAGTAACAGATATATATTAAACATAAAATCATTTATTTAAAAAACCGTTATTGTAAATGCTTTTTTTAACTTGAATATGATTGGTTATATAACTAATCAGTTACAACTAGTATAACAAAAATCTCGAACGTAGTTCAATGACTCAATCGATATTTGTATGTATTTCATGGCGCATGAGAAAACCAAGCCAAATTCATCTGTAGTTTGCACATTTCATAGAACGCAAAATCTTAGTTCTGAGAGTTCAAATATTGATTCCATAGAATCAAGCCCTTCGAAAAAATCCCAGGCTCAATTTTTAAAACTTATTAAAACTGACAACATATTCGTTATCAGCGGTCATAAAAACCACAGAATACAAATATCCACAGGGACTAGCATATAATTACTTCATTTAGGCCACCATTGTAGATCCGCTATTTTACATTTTGGAAATCTGATAACTGGTATATAATCAGAGACCCAAAAAACTGCCGAGCGTACACCCAGTAAAAAGAAACTAATTGGGACGAATTAAGAAGAATTTGCCAGGAGCCCCCGTGAATCTTGCTTTGCGACAATCTCGAATTGGAGATGGTGGTGAATTCGTGTAAATTCGTGAAAAGTGATAAAGTCTTCAAATATCCTATTCGCCCGAATTCAGCGAAAAATTTTCAGGGGATCTAATTCATTTGAATGCGTCAGCACGAATTGTTTTCAGTGTCCGCCAATTCATTTTAATTCGCGAGATTTTAAGTCAAGCCACAATTCGTCAGAATTCGCCAGCGCGAATACAGTTAAGGACTGGCCTATTCAACCGAATTCGTAAGCTATATCCAACGCCCTCGGCATAAAGGATCTGTTGTAAATAAATATCAATGAGTCTCGTAGCTCAGTAGTCGACCTTTGGACTTTATACACTTGAGATCGCTGGTTCGAGTCTCGAGGCATGCAATTTTTATTATTTTTTTTCGGAATGACCTCGACCACGAATTAAGGCGAATTGACACGCAGTCAATTCGCTCTGGCTCAATTCGTTTCAACGAATTATAAAGCAGAATTCGGGCGAATTTGAACATGTTAATTCACCGGAATCCTCCCGAATTAGTTTTTTTTTACTGGGAAAGCAAGAGCCAGAAACACTTGGACATGTTCTCAGTGGATGCTCAAAGTATGCATGGTACGGGTACACAAAGAGAAACAATGCAGCTCTAAAAGTATTATATTACCATCTTCGGCACTTCTATGGTGTTGATCTAATGCCCGTCTTGCCGTACGCCCAGGAGAACTCGAGTCGGTTGTCGAGAATGATCAGTGAAAGATCTACTGGAATTTCTCATTCTCTACAAAGCCTGATATTGTCTCCAAGATCTGAAGACGAAGATAATTTACGCGATTGAATTCTAGGCACCAGCCGATATTAATATCACGGCAAAGGAGCAAGAAAAACGGGCGAAATATTAAGCACTTCTTTTCGAGCTGAGCAGGCTGTACCAAGGCTACAAAGTCCATCTTGTAGTTCTCATATTGGGCTGTCTTGGAGGTATGAAAGCTTTTCTTTCTTAGCCAACTCAACAAAATTCCAGCTTGCCAGCATCAGGCTCAGTTCATCGCGAGCCGGATGCAAAAGGCTGTTCTTCTGGGATTACTTCATCTGGTCCGTCAACGCTGTTCCTCATAACATTTTACAAAGATTGGTAGCTCTAAAAAAGTATCCAGATATAAATCTTTCATCTCCAACTGTGCCGTCTGCCGCGTAAGGTTATCCGCGGCTAGAGACCGGACTCCAAGGAACAGTGTTGTACGAAGTCTCTTGCGTGAATTTCCCGCTCTTGATTACCTTCTAGGATAGAAGGAGCAGAAGTAGATGACGTGCACGTTTCAGTTGCGTCGGGATTGGTTGCTTTAAAGGGCCATGATCGTAGCTTCTGGAGCCTACAACTTCTTATAATATGGATCCGCCAATTTTTAATTTTGGAATTTTTACTTTAGGTTCGTAACCAGGTACCCAAAAAAGCCCTGAGAACCCATTTTGAAGCCACAAGACATATTTCTAAATTTTTTGCCCGCCATATCGGAACCGTCTTTTTTAATTTCAAAAATTTGACTCCAAATTCGCCATCAGCGCCCAAAAAACCCCAGAGGACCCATCTTGAAGCCACAGGGCCAATCTATTTCATATTTTGGCCGCCATTTTAAATTTTGGAATTTTGACGTTAGATTCGTAATCAGCGACCCAAAAAACCCGAAAACCCATTTTGAAGCCACGGGACTTATTTTTGAATTTTTTGTCCGAAATATTGTATCCGCCATTCTGAATTTTGTAATTTTGACTTCAAATTCGTAATCAGCCACCCAGAAAACACTTAGACATTATTTGCAGCCAAGTAACTATTTCTGATTATTCACAATTACAGTTAGTGTGTAAAAAGGCTTTACTTTCTCACTTTGTTTATTTATAAAATCCATTCGGTTGAAAAACAAAATGTTTTAAAAGTTTCTTAATGTTAAATAAAGTTTTGCAATACTTTTAAATTGCTTTTTGTTTTTGTAATTTTTAACAATCGATGTGAAAAATATTTAAAAACGAGGTCAAAAAGGTATCACACATGTATATCACTATGCCGAAAAGAGTTCAATTCTACATTTTTTTGCATTTGCATTGATATTTGAGGTGGGATTTGAAGTTAGAATAGAGCAAGGTATCAAGGCTAGAATAAAATTGTAATTCTAATCATAATCATGATTATAGTTTTGTTTACGATTTAAAATTGCAACTTGAGTAAACAAGTGATGGAAATTCGTTAGATTCGCATGGATGAGCTTTGATTTCATGAATGAAACACATTTTAGGTACATTTATAAAAACGCGTATGAAGTAAGCGATACAAGTGATCCATGGATCATTACAGAAAGAATTTATGACGTGTAACTTCTGTGAAGACATAGATAACGCTAAAGTAGATATCGCATTTATCGATCGTAGTAACAAACATTACCATATGATTGAGTGCAATTTCCAATCCTACCCCTTAATCTTAGTTACTGCCTGCTATTAAACCTAAATCTGAGACACATTTAGCGCCAGTTTTTGTTCTGATCGATTATCATTATACAGTTTTATGGCACAGTTTCGGCTGAGACCTTCTTTTAACACAATTTTTGAAGAAAATCGCCTCTTTTGTTTTATCGGGCAGTCCTATGTAATTAGCTTCCGTACTCGATAATTCAACTGTTTTCGACTTTCCCATGGAAAAGCAGCCCCCACCAATATGAAAGCAAAACCTGTGTATGATTTTTTATCAATGCCGCCACCTGCCCAATCAGCATCGACATATCCGCACAAAGAAATACCTGTCTGCTTATATAAAAGTCTATAATTAAGAGCGTCTTTTATGTACTGAAATACACGTGTTGAATTTTCTTAATACACTTACTGCGTGAACAATATCTGGTTTAATTCATACTGCGAGATACATAAAACTTCAAATTAACCTTTATAACGATAATCTCTGCCTCATGGGACGGGAGGTTTCGAGTATTGCTACAAAGGAATTGGCAAAACCCTACGTGAATACTTATTATTTAAAAAGAAATCTTTTTTTTTTTAAAAAAGATATTAAAAGAGCAATCAATTGTTTTATAGTTGTCAGGCGCCAGACACCCAGAAGGGGGGTCGTTCAAAGAACACTAAAGAAATTCATTATCCAGAGAAAAGAAATTTAACAAATTAACAATCCAGAAAAGAAACGAGAACTCTAAATTAATCCCAAGCTAGCTCCGAAGGAGAGGGATGTGGTGGGGGCGGAGAAACGAATCAGACCTTTTTTTTTAATAAATCAATCAAAGAACCGGCATTTAAACAGTAAAAT
>CAKNYM010007706.1:0-24289 GCA_932195095.1 Andricus curvator | reverse complement strand
GACGCGCTACGTAGTGGTGATAGGAAACCCACCGAGTAGATATATAACCTAACCTAACCTAAAATATACAAAGTTAAGTTAATGCAAAATATAGGTTTTTTATTACAGATAATGAAAAACCCGCTCAAGAAAATAAAGATCCAACCGGTAGAGGAAATGAGAAACCCCATCTTGATGAAAAGATGTTAAAAATTTTAGAAGATGACCCTTTAACCCCTTCACTGTGTAGATCGAAAATCACAAAGTGGACCCAAAATGTGTGTAACAATCTACTAGATGGATTTCATTGAAAATTGGTACTAAGGAGTTATTTGGGACGCTGAATTTGAATTCAAGGTCAAAATTTAAAATTTCAATATGGCCGATCCAATATGACGACCGGACATTAAGAAAAATCCTATACGTTGTCGAATTTGGATAATAATTGGTATAAGAAGGTTAGTGGGTCGTTGAATACGAATTCAAGGAAATTTCTAGAAGGCGAACACAATATGGCGATGATGAAAATTGGTACTATGGGGTTGACTTGACGTTGTTAGATCCTTATAACAATGGCTAATGAATTTTTGAATATGGACATCAGATTTGTTTCCAGTGAACCGAAAGAACACTTAGTACCGACTCTCGTTGAAAGCCGCCAAGTCATTGGAGTTTTCAAAATTTTTGTTCGCCATATCGAAACCACCATTTTGAATTTTGGAATTCTGATGCCAGATTCGGATTCAGAGACCCAAAAAACGTTAATATACCAAGTTTCATGAAAATTCGCCAATTTTGCGTAATTTCGATCCGCCATATTCGATGAGCCATTGATAGCCATCTGATACTATATTCGGATTCAGAGGCGCAAAATCGAGGCTGAGCCTCAATTAAATTTGGATACTCTATCAGAGTACCAGAAGACTATTTCCTCACTCATATCAAAGGGGGTAGTAGTGGAAGGCAAGGCAGAAACGACAAAATTTATTTCGCCATTCATTCTCAGAAGAAAGCCAGATGGTTCAAACCGAGTTATATTAAAGTTAAACTTTCTCAAAGAGTTTATAGACCCTCCTAGTTTTAAGCTAGAAGATATTAGAACAGCTAGTAAACTTTTATCTCAAGGTGCGCTTATGGCCACCCTCGATTTTAAAGACGCATTCAACCTAGTCCTTTGGACAAAGAATTCAGGAAATTCTTAAGGTTTCTTTCCAAGACAAAATATTTGAATTTACATGCCTACCGACCGGCCTCTCCATAAGCCTGTGTTTACTCACAAAACTCATGAAACCAATCATAAATTCCTTAAGACAAAAGGGACTTGTTTCCTGTGTTTATTTTGATGATATTCTGGGTTTTGGAGACAGTTACGAAAAATGCGCAGAAAACGTAAAAACAACCATAAACTTGCTTGAAAAATTAGGTTTTTTGATGAATTACGGGGAAAGTAATCTAGAAACAACCCGAAGCTGCCTATTGTTGGACTTTATTATTGATTCAAACAGTACGTCATTGGAACTTACTAACAGAAGAAAATAAAAACTAGAAAAGGCGTTAAAAAGTTTTGGGTCAAAACAGGGCTGCGAAATACGCGAGTTAGCCCAGGTAATGGGATCTCTTGTCACATTTTGCCCGGCTGTAGAATATGGCCTCCTATACATCAAAAAGCTAGAATGTGTAAAGATAAGGGCAACTTTGACAAAACATGTCTTTAAATGAGGAAATAAATTCGGAACTAAAATGGTGGGAAAGAGCAATACCAACAGCTTGTAGAAAAATAAGTCAGAATAAATTTGCGAAAGAAATATTTGCAGATGCCTCGCGAACAGGCTGGGGTGCATATTCAGAAGGAGAATCTACTTATGACTTTTGGACTAATAGAGAGACAGAGAGAGAGAGTACATTAACTTATTAGAGCTAACCGCCGCGTTTTTTGCTCTCAAGTGTTTTGCCACTGATATTTCTAACTTTGAAATTCTCCTAAGAATTGATAACACTACTGCCATAGCATATATAAACAAGATGGGTGGTACACATTCTCAAGAATTAAACGAAAAAGCGCGTCAGCAATGGTGTGCCGCCAGGAAAATCAAATTAGTTTCATCATACATTCCATCAGTAGATAATGTGGAGGCGGATCGGGAATCGCGAATAAAGAATATTGCCACGGAATGGGAACTGAAAAACGAAATATACATAAAAATTATCATTAGCGTTTTCGTTTGACCAAGCACCGATTTATTTGCATCCAGAACTAATCACAAGTGTGATATATGCTGCCCATGGATCAGAGGAATAATAAAAGATAAGGCAACGGGAATAGTGGTTGTACCTTGGTGGCTAGGTCAACCTTGGTACCCCGTATATTTGTCCCTGCTAACCAGGGAACCAATTATCCATTAGCAAAGGATCTTATACTGGTTGCAGAACTAGTATCATGGAAGCGTTCCGCAGGAAAGGCTTATTAGATGAAACATTAGACATTACTATCTCGTCGCTTGCCCCAGCTACTCTAAATCAATACGACTCAGCGTTAAAGAATTGGGGGAAGTTCTGCGAATCTGGGGATACGGATCCTTTTGAAGCCGACTCAAACAGAGTCCTTCAGTTCTTAACACTACAATTCAACCAAGGGGCAGTACATGGCTCCTCAAACTGAATGAGAGCAGCAGTGGCTTTAATACCAGGAGATGCGGCATCAAATAATCCAAATATTACAAGATTTTTTTAAGAGGTTTTCCGTCTAAAGCCAACAAGACCCAAATCCGAAAAAATATGAAACTCGGACGCCGTGTTAGAGAAACTGGGAATATTGTATCCGTTAGAGAAACTATGTCTTCAGGATATTACAGAAAAAACTATTATGCTTTTAGCATTAGCAACAGCGCAGAGAGCGCAAACACTCTCTTTGATCAAATGAAATGATATAGAAGAGTCAGAAAACGGTTTCGAAATCAGAATTACAGATCTTATCAAAATATCAAGACCAGGATGTGCACAGGCTTTATTAATTTTACCCTATTTTAAAAAATCGCCCAAATGGTGCGTGGCTTCAACTCTTAAAATATACATAGAAAGTACCAGACATGCTTTAACTTCTCGTGCACACGAAAAGGGAGTCAGTATAAACATCATAAAGAATGCAGCAGGTTGGTCAGAGTAGTCTCAAACTTTTGACAAATGTTATAGAAGACAGATTCTTACACCTAGAGAGTGTTTACCCTCAAAAATCTTTGCGAAATAGAATCGCAAAATATAAAGTAAACAAGACGTATTTTTATATCTACAATGCAAATATACACGCTGATGTAATATTTGATAATTAATAAAAAACACGAACAATAATAATTAAAGAGTTGTAATCGAAATGATTACAACCCACCCTATACCAAATTTTACCCCATACCATTTTTTCCTTTTCTCTACGACACAACTTTAAACTTATGAAGTAAGCAGGTCAAGCATATCGATATGAATATTCCTTCGATATATCGATACGAGGTATCGACATTTTTTAAATTTTTCTCTGAACTTGTGGCAATGTCGTAGAGCGAGCGGTACTACAATGTTGTAATTATTTCGAACAAGGCCTCATATAATTCCGATCGAACTACACAGGTAAGTTCGTTTGATCGTTGAATTCTATTCTCCCAGAGAATAAGAAATGGTGGGAGGACTACGACGAGTTAATAGTCCATACTTGCAGCTCTTAACAGGGAGTGATCTAGAAAGAGTTGCTTTATGAACAACGGCACTCTAAGTCAATCACAGGCAACGAGTCAAGCTTCCATGCATCCAGAACTGTCTCTCTCTCTGTCTCTCTCTCTCCCTCTCTCACTCGCCACTTTTGAAATATTATATATATTTTCATTTTTTTCCTCGACTTAAGCATTTCCAGTCGCAACTGCTTCTGCACGAGTCACTTCAGCATAACTCGGGTGCAATAAATTTAACGATCATGAAAGCTGTAGTCGAGAACCTCACCCTCAGGCGCCGCAACTTATCATAATTATAAAACGAAGAAGAGTAGGTGCCTCGCACAATCTGCCTCCACCGGACGGCATCGTAATTCTCACTTTCACAAAGAAGTTTCCAAAAATAATTACCACGGAAAAATACAGTAACATAGGAAAATGGAAAAATAGTATTGCACAGAACAGTGGTGTGAAGCTCAGTTAAAAAGTTTTATAATAAAATTCTTTAGGTTATCGTATGTACTTACGTACAAGACTTATGAAGCGTAAAACTATTAACATTTCAGGGTCCGTTCACTAACTTTCGCCTGAAACGTGTTGCGGGCTTATTTAAAAAAATCTAATCTTTAAATATAGTAAATATTATTTCATTTAGACATGCCTTGAACCAGGAAAAACGGTTTCAAATGCCGACCTTGCCTGTCGATAAGGGTCACCCTAGCGGTCATAAAAGCTAATCCTTATTTATTATCGTGAAACAATTTTGTAAATTTATTATACAATATGCATATTTAAATGAATAGGCTCTGTTCCACGTATTTGTACATTTCACTTCTTTGGCGACAAATCTGACATTTTTTTTTTTGTTTAAACTACAATTTTGTCGGTTTGAAGATAACTTTAGATGGCTGTAGTCTATATGACCCACAGATTATGATTTTTTTACTCGTGAATCGCTATTATTTTTTTTTATATATATTATTGAATTCAAGTCCAGATTATCTGGTCCCTTTTTTATTATCCTGAAGCGCTAAATTATTTCAGCAAGTGAAAACGTCAGTCAAGATATAACAGAAAGCTTCATATCTCGAAACAAGTTCTGTTCGTCTTGCTACTAAGAGCTATAACCATAAACGTAAGACAACATTTTATGTCTGCGAACTCTTGCTTATAAGACAGATCTAGACTTAAACGTCTTGAAGACAAAGTGGGAAGTCTTGAAGAAAAACCCAAGACGAAATATTTTTACATGGGAAAGTATAATATTTAGGTTCAACCTGGCGATTACATCATGATTGAGTGAGCTTTAAATTTTTAATTTTATCACTTTTAGAAAATTTAAAAGTAAATAATGTACAAGAACATTTTTATGAATTTATCGAAAAAAGTGTCATTTTGCACAATTGAAACTTGATTTTTGTGAGAAAACTACTTTATACAAAATGTTAATATTTACCACTAGTAGTTTTGGTATCATTTTGTACCTGAATCCACCACATATTTATTTATAAATAATTTTCAATTCAATCGTATGAAGTTTGTTGTGAAAAAGATTAATATATGAAGTAAACTTTACAGAAAATGTATTTTTCATTATTTTCACATCCTTTGATTCGAATATACTTGTTCTGCTAACTTCAATTCATATCGTAACACATTGTGCAATAATTTTCATAATATGTGGAGATCAAAGCAATATTAACTTATTCGTAATATTATGCAGTGGGCATGCCAAGCACACACTAATTATTAGTGTGTCCGAAAAGCTGGCAACGATCAATTGGTTTCTAGGAGGATTGTGGCCTGTATCCAAGCAGCTGGAAAGCGCAGTTGGTCGCATACATCATTTTAGTTGAAAATTAATTTCTTTAGTTGAAACTTGAACTATTTTCTTGAAAGTTCGTTTTTCACTGTAGAAAATTCAACTATTTAGTTGAAAATTAATCTAGTTTGTTAAAAAAGCAATATTTTTACGAGCCATATCATAAATTGGAAGCGCTTAAAATTGAATTTAATATTACGACCTACATTAATTTTGTTCAAAAGAATTAATTCCTATAGAATTTCATTCGCATGCTATTCGTTCCCTATAATCTCTGCTTTATTTTATCTCTTTTCACCCCTTTTTACCAAAATACCGATTAATTGTTCAAGAATTATCATAAGCGAATGGTAGCGAATGTAGAATGTTAAAAAAAATTGCATTAGTCTAAAGATTTAAAAATACAAAAATAGAAAAAATTTTGTCCGATTTTCTGTCTTATGTAATTTTATACGCTCTTCAACTGACAATAAGGGTTATCATTTTTGTTAATATTTTTTTTATTAATTTATAGATACAGTCCGCACGGTTAAAATATGATTTTTTTTAAAATAAATTTATGGACAGTTTATTCCGTAAAAAAAAAATCTTTTCACACAAAAAATGGATGTTCTTGAAGTTCTGAAAGATTAAATGGACGAAATTTCTAGTGATGACTTGGTAAAGGAGAAAGTGCCAGAATATGTCCTCACTTATATTGGAAATAGTAGATCATTAAAAGAAAATTATATTGCATATTTTAACTTTTAGTTGGAACGATATTGATAAATGAAATAGAATAAGGAAGGAAAAATATTTCACTCATTTGAAAGTTCAGAACTTCAGGTAAATAAAAATGTTGATGCCGATCTACGTTTCAATGATAGGGGAGACTAGAGATCCTTAAGGGAGACTAGAGATCCTTAAGGGAGAGTTGAGATAGCTTACCACCTCCACTGTGCTTTAGACGAACCGGAATCGGAAGCTGCAGTCGGGGTGCTAAAATTCGAATTATAGTTATTTTGGAAAAAGTGTTTGAATTTTAGAAAAATCATTGAATTTACGTAAGACTTGCTGTTTTTATTGATGTCTGATACATACGTTACATTATATTAAAAGTGTTTATCGCTTTGATTCCGGAATATTTGGTCCGGATGTGAATCGAATATGACGTTTATGTCTTTGAATGATTTGAGGTTTTGTTAACCCTCGTGTTGGCCATGTTTGCATTTTCGCAATATTGGCAATTTATTAATAGGAAAGTTGATAAAAAAGACTAAACATGGTGGCTTGTTGCATTTTATACTGCAGCACGTGTTGCGGGTAAAGTGTGCGTTCGAAGGCTTTTACAAAGAATGAACAGCTTCGCGAATTGTCGCTGCGAAACATTAATCGACAGGATTGGATACCAAGTGCAATATCACGGGTTTGTGAGGTGAAATAAATAGAATATTAGTATATAAGTAATATTATGAGCAAAATTTAATTTGGATTTCGTCGGATACAGCTTAGAGTTACAACAATTTTTCATCTTCTAAACAAGGTTTCATTTACTCAAATAATATTATTTAATCAATATTTTATAAGTATTATTTCACTTACATTAATTTAAAAGGTTTAAATAACTTTTTTATGTCTTTTTGTATAATTACTAGGGTCAAATTAAAAATTTGATTTGAAAAACGCGTGCATGCCACTGACTTCCGATTCCGGTTCGTCTACCAATCAAAAAGATGACACGCATTGGCTCAATTCTCCCTTGAGGATATCTAGGGGAAACCGGGGAGAGATTAGCATACAAGGTCAAATGAGACACTGAATTTTTTCTCAAAATATGTGAGTCTTGTTGCTGCTCTTTCCGGAAATAACAGGAATAATGATATTCAATTTCTCGGAAAAAGAAAAAAATTAGTCTTGCTTATTATAAGTTTTGAGTGGAATTTTGGAAAATAGATAAAGATTTAAAGGAGAGTTTTTTCATTAATTGAATGTTTATAGTCGCATCGGCTGCCGGGGTCATGAGCGACTGTACTGTAGGGTTAATTACAAAACTGTAAGGTATCTGTGGGGTGGTATACCAAGGGACAGAAGCGAAGCTTTCTGAAAACACATCCAGCCTCGCTTCCTGCTTCGGGAATCCAACCCGCGCCATCGTAGCTGCCAAGGCTGCAGTGTTGGAACATGAGACAAGCACGATACCATCTGAGCCACGATGACTCCCTTTAAAGGAGAGTTGCAATAGCGAAAACGTACAAAAGAAAAACTGACATTCGTGGCTACGAGAGTCTATGGCTGCTACTGTAAAATCTGTTTTATAATCAAACCCAGTGAGCACAAAATTTGGCGACGTCTTTACGACATCGTTACGATATCTTTAGGACAACTGTACGACATCCTATGTCCATGTCGTTAAGATGTATTTACGATGTCGCAAAGACGTCTTATGATCTGACGATGTCTTCTCGACTTCGTAAAGACATCTTAACGACACGGACATATGATGTCTTGAAGCCGTTGTAAAGATCTCGTAAAGATGGCGTAAGGACATCGTCAAATTTTGTGCCCACTGGGAATTCTAGTGTCAGAGCACCTGCAATTGGCTTACTTTATAAATTATATTTTTTTATTTGTTTTTTTAGCATATTCAAGACAAAATTTTCATTTATATCGAAACTGACAAGCTGCAGAAGGCTTCTAAAATCTATATATAAAATTATTTTTCTAAATTTTTCAGGAAAATACCCATTTTTCCATACTGCAAAATTATGGTTTTTAGGAGTGAGTTTCATGAAAACAGTTGACACATTATTTTTTAAACATTCTATAGAAATATTTTTTAAACGAAAATTTCAAAAAAAAATCTTAACTCAAAAGCAAGTTTTAGTAACAAATTTATTGAAAAATATGTCCTAATGATTCTGATTTATTAACTTGAAATTAAAAACATTATAATCGGTATAAGGAAACATTTGGACTAATTTACCATCAATTGCATTTAGAAAATCCTTTCCCTAAGTAATAAGACTTAATTATACCTTACAAAATTATTTATTAAACGTTTTACAGAGCATGAATAGGTACGAATAATCATATTGATCAATCGTGAAAACAATGATATTTTGTCGTGAACACTTCGTTTTTCATGAAATTGGTATGTAGGTTCACAGAATGTACAGCACCACTTACATTTTTAAAATCTACTATATAATGCAAATATTTCGATGCAAATGATAAATATGCTTAGCTCGCCCCGGTCTCCCCTATTATAAAAAACAAAGACGTATTTATTTATCGAAATAACGTCAATACATTTTGCCATAACATCATGGCCTCTTCAGGACTGCAACAAGTATGAGAATATATGGTAATAAAAATGTTATTACTAACCCTAATATAATATTTGCTTCGTAAAAAGAACTGTTTACGTTGGAGACTTACAGCAAATGACGTTCTTAGTAGTAGAATGTTACTTATTAAACATTATTTTAGAAAGAGTTACTGCCGAAAGTTGGGATTATGAGACATCTGTATAAACAAAACATATATAAATAAACGAAGATGAGTGTGCATTTAATTAAAGTCTTAAACACATGTTTTTAATTAATTATAGTTCCGAGAAATTTTGAATGTTGGCAGAATTGGTCATGCAGGATATGGAAGAGGAAATTATAAAAAACCCGATCTTTAGATTTTTATTTTATTATCGTTACGAACACGATACTTTAGTTTGCTTACGAAAAAGCAGGTTCATAACATTCTAGAAGAATTTAATAATAAAGGTGGATTTTGAAAATATACATTACAAGAATCCATAAATGAAAAAATCAACTTTTTAGATCTATCACTTATCTTTAAAAAAGGATATATTGAAAAAGATTGGTATTATAAAACGATATATTCTGGCCGAACCTTAAACTACTTTTCTAACCATCACGCAAATCACAAGAAAGGAATTATTTTCTCCCTTATCTCTAGAATAAAAAATAAACTTTCTGATATTCTTTTACCAGACATTAGAGATCAGACAACAAATTACGAAAAAACTAACCTCATTTATGGAATTTATTGCAACAATTGTCATATTTCTACATTGGTCAAACAAAACATCCTATTAATACTAGAATTTCAGAACACCGAACAACTCAAAAGAATAAAGAAACTAGCACAGCTTTATGTAAACATACTACAAATTTCGATCACAAATTTGTCTTCAATTCCAAAAATTTTAAAATTTTAGGCATAGAAAGTAATTACCACAGATGAAATATCTTACAAATGGTTAACACTGTAAAAAATGAGGGTGCCGTAAATTTTAGATCAAAAAATGAAAACTTTAGTATAATATACCATGGCATAATTGAATATTTCCTGAAATTTGAGTAAAATAGGAAATTTACCAATTTCTTGAGTTCCTAACTTAAATTTTGTTGGAGCAGACCACAACTATGTGGCTCTGCTATAATTTTTACAATTTTCTAAAAATGTTGACAAGAATCTAACTCAAAACAGAAAATATGTAATATTTCACATCCTAAATATTTTCTACCTTTTTTTATACCTTGATTTTCTAATATAAATAAAGAAGAATCCTTTCTTCCAAAAAAGGAAATAGTGTGCATATGCAGGTAGGGTCTATCAAACCAATGTTTTACAATTTTCGGTCAATTTTTCATTTTCCCGACTGGTAATTATAATTGTTTTTGGAATTTCTATGTTCTATCTCAGAATTTGTATTCTTTTGGAAAATTCTCTGCTTCAAATTTGAATCATAATTGGTTTTGAAAACTCTCCGCTCCAAGTGAAAATTGTAATTCTTTTGAAAAATTAGTTACTCCAAGTCAGAATCATAATTCTTCTCAAAAATTTATTGTTCCAATTCAAAATTATAATTCTTTCTGAAAATTTCTTGTTCCAAATGTGAATTATAATATTTATTCGGAAATTTTCTGATCCAATTCAGCATCACTCATAATTGCTTCGGAAAATCTCATGTTCAAACTCACCCGAGTCGAAATTTAGGCCCAACTTTGAACCCGTAACTACTACCTTACACGGGGAAAGTCAGAGATGGTGTTTTTTGTTTGATCCATACTTTCTGTAAACAAAGGCCGTGACCAGTTTAGAGAAGAACGGTTCTGAAAAAAAATTATCGCTGGGATTATGGACTTAAAAAACCGTCTCCAAAGTCGCCGAGTAGCACCAGAAGCATAGATCTTCAGGTCATCCATACAAAATACATGAATGACCTCACGCTCGCGATGGTTAGTGTCGCCGCAGAGGTATCCAGGAGAATTGCGTAGAGCGAGAGATATAGGTAGAAGTGTGATGGAAAAGAGCAGAGGGCTTATGGTATCGCCCTAAAAGACGTTCCTCTGGAAGGCGCCGTTGTTCGTTGTCACACTATGCTTTCCAGAAGAGATAGTAAATCTAGTTTTCCAAAGGGGCATCAATCTGTTTATGCACCTCACTATGTGTGGATGAACCCTCAAGCTGTCCAACAGACACATGATGAGTCTATGAGAGGTTGAATCGAAAGCTTTCCGGTCATCAGTCCAGGCAGTTGGCAGGACGCGCTGATGGGCTGCTGCGCCTTTGCAGACACACCTATTAATGAGGAGGTTCTCTCGTCACCTTGTTACTCCCTCTTCCGATCCACGTTGTCCGTACATATCTCTCCACACAGGCTTCATTCTTCGAACAATCCTCTTGTTCAGGATAGCTGTAGTGATCTTATACAGCGTGTTCCAAGAAGTTATTCGACTATAATTCTCTGGGTTGTACTAGTCGCCTTTTCACGGTAGGAGCATAGTGCGTCCTAACACCAGCCACAGCAGCATGGGCGTTTCCGACTTTAAATATGAGTTGAATATGCGGGCCAGATGTTGGTGTGTAGAAATAAACTTCTTCCACCAGAAGTTCTTGATACCGTCTGTTCCTGCAGCGGAAAAGATCTTCGTGCCTCTAAGTGCTTTTTATGCTTATTCGGCAGTGATTGATGGACTTCCGCCTCAAATGTTATGAGATTATCGCAAAACTCCTTGAAGTGGTTGATATTATCAGTAACTTCTTTCAACTCCAGTATTTTCGTGATGTTTTATACCTCTCTTCAAAAAATCTCTATCTCGTTAGGCTTGGGTGGGGTTTTGACAGAATCAGGGAGATCGCTGAAGAGGCGAGATGGGTCAGGTAGAAAATTTTGATTCTCCCTGAACCATCTCTCCATCCTCTGTATTCTCCTCCTTGCGTCAGATAAGAGCCCTATTTTTTCAACAATATGCTGCTCGATTATCAGCAGCTTTGACTTCTGCAGTATATGATTCAAGATCCTTAGTTCTTGGGCGAACTTTCAAACCCTTTCTGTGAACGATCCACCAGATTTTATGCAGCCAATCACACACTGAGCACGGATCACGTTCTTTCTTGCCCTTCCAATCTTCTTGTTCAGTTGATGCAAGCGTCTTTTGGTCTTTTGATCCATTGTCGGTTTTAGCCTTCGATTTGAATCAGCTAAAGCTGTCGCAGCACCATAAACTTAACAATTGATGGTCCAGAGGTCGGAATCTTCCGAGATATCCTCACGAAGGGATGTACCCATTTCAGTCAGGTTTTGGGGCTTAGGAGAAACCTAGATATTAATGTTCTTTCTTGTCCTGAAATCGCGATCATCTCTCAGGAGGTGCATGAGCTCCGCGTATGGTCTTAGAGTCACGTTTTCCTCTTCGACTTCGGTTTGTTGATGCAATGAACGATGCAAAACCGGCTGAAGCTTTGGGTGTTTCTGGCACCACAGAGTGTGCATACGCGCCATAAAGCCTTTATGAACAGGAATAATACTGACATCGTAGCAGTCTAGCAATTCATCCTTGAGTTGATGCGATCACTCAATGTGGGTGCCTCGCTGGTTCGTCGTCGTGTTTCCATCTAAATTATTTTCAGCACCCCAAACTTTAGGGTGATCGGCACTGTTTGCCGACCCATTGTCAGTTAGGGAGAGGGTTCGTCGTCTCTTTAAAGTCACCATTTGAGACATCTCACCCAGGTGCCATTCAGCTTTCGGCACGGCTGCTACTCCTTCGTTCGGGGGTTATTCCTTTGGAACCATTCCTGGAAAATTGTCCGCGACTGCTTATTAATAGATAAACGTTTATTTTTTAGCCTGCTGGCCTTAAAAAATTGACTTGCTTATTAATTATTGTAACCATATTCAGCAGCAACCTTTGGTAAAGGGACCCTACATCCACAACCCGAGGATAAATTCGGTGACTTTGTTATAGAACAAAGTATCTGCGAATACCATGCTTGCCGTCCCGGTTCTACTCTACTTGTTTGCAGTAGTTCAATGGACATAGAACGAGCTTACGGCCCTGATATCGCCACGCGAAAGATCATGCATATGCATAAGAGCTTGCGTATCAATTCGTCTTTTTCGCGGTGATACATCTTGCGCCGTCAAGGCGGATGCGGGCTTTTGAATCTCCAATGTCTTCATAACCCAATTGTTCTAAGTACGACTTACATCGTTGCAAATAGCACAGATCATCTCCCAGAAATTTCCAGGAAACACGAGATGATAAGCAAAGAAGCATTCCTTTACAAACCCGCGGATTAGGTGGCCGAGACCCTTGGCCTGAATTTTAACATCAGAAGTGAGGAAAGTGCATTACTCCATCTAGATGCTTCAAACATTTGCTTTCCTGAGATCATTAGGATTTAATTCAGGTACAGAGTTTTTCGTTTTCGCATGCCAGGATGGTTTCATTTCCACTTTAGTATACAGTGACGGAATTTTATGTCGAAAAGTTCCCAGCGATAGGTGCAGAGTGTGTGAGGCACACATTAAGTACCTAGAACACATACTATCCGGGTATCCCAATCCGGCGGGAACGACCTATCTCTAGAGACATAGTGCGGTCCTAAGAGTGCTTCATTACCATCTTTGTCGCTCTTACGGTGTTGGCTGCAACTCTGCCCTGCCTAACGCTCCGAAGGAGGTAGAGTCAATGGTCCAAAACGAGAAATGCCAAATGTTCTGGTAATACGATTTTCGGACAGCAGACTCCGTTGCGCACTCGAGGCCTGACATGGTTCTGCAAGACTTCGGAAAACGACCTATATTCGTGATCGAATTCTCGGATTCGGTCAACTACAACATCACTGCGAAGGAAAAGCAAAAGGAGGATATGTATAAAGACCTTAAAAGGGAGCTGCAGAAAATGTACCCAACATATTCGGTTGAAGGAATTGTTCATGTGCTCGGTGCTCTCGGATCTGCGAAACTATCACCGGTTTGTAACCGTAAAGCCATCGTGAAAATGGATACCTCAAAATTACTATGGTATAATCAGTAGCGCAGGGGAAACAGTTAGTATTGTTACTGATTAATTAGAAAGAACACATTCAGTAACGAAACTACAGGGAAGGGTTACGTTCGTACATAGCAGTGACTCGGACCGTGCATTAAGCAGTACTAACTGTTCGCCCACCCCTTCAGGCACTCGGTCCCCCGAAGGAGTGAGTCTACAGAAACATCAGGGCCGTACGCAATCCGAGATCACGCACGACCACGACAGAAAATATAGAATAAGAACTGTGTGAGCGAAAATATCTCCAACATAGCCGTACCCGCGTGTCAAAAATATGCTAAGGCACTTGCGAGTTGGATGCAGAAAGCTGCCATCGTTGGGTCGCTTTGCGTCCTCAAGACAAACGAGGATTTCGCCGGACTGTCGTTGTGAATTTACCATGCCCTGTGGCCACCCATCTCAAGATCTTGAGACGCATTTCGAAAATTTATAAACCGCTTAATTTATGAATTCAGGTAATAGAATCTAATAAATACGACATCTTCCAGACTAGTAATTTATATTTATTTAAAAACCAAAATAAAATCGATTAAGTTTCGGAAACACAGCTGATTTTCCTCAACAGATCTGTATAAAAAACTTAATTGATTGTAAGAATGAAGTGTGAGTTTCACGTCATTAAAAACATAGAAAAAATTTTATTAGGTAGAGCTGCAAAACATATAATAGGTTAGCTTCGAAATACTTATGCATAATGTAAACTAAGTGCAACCAGAAAATTTAAGAGGAGTAAGCCAGAAATTAATTTCATACCTGTAAAAAGATTTGTATGTTTTTCTTTATCTAGAGAAACTATTGTTGAAACTGTGATACGTATGTGTGTGAGCGATACGTATGTGTAAAATCGTTCAAAGTCAGCAAAAAATCCAACGTACTATTTTTGTGACAGTTTTTTCTCAATTATATGTTTGTAAAATTTCTACCTCATTCCATTTTATAAAAGTAGAGTCACCTCGGTGTTCTTGCGTTAAGTATTGAGTATATCCTTATCATAGTTTTTATCTAATCTGGTGTTATTCTTATGGGGCTGAATACGTCAAGTGTTCCCACCTAAAATTATTGTTTTTTTTTATCTGATTGAAAGTTGGCCAAATTATAGTCCTGGTGGAAAAATATATTGATCCACCAAAACATAGGTCCATCTATCAATTGGTTGTCAATACACGAAGCAGCTTAGGTCTTGGGTGGTTTCCTCGCTCACAAGTCTATTGCACGTCCTTAGCCTCTGAGTTGTCTTTTTTTTGCGTAGAATGGTTTCGACATAAGTAGAAAGACAGTTCCACCATTCCTCGCTTTGAAACTTTACCCTGGCAATATTTTCTGGCGTTATATCTCCAATCTCGCTTTCTAGCCTGTCCTTGAGTTCGGCCCAGCGTTCACACTCGAGGAAAGTGTGGTTCGCGTCATCGGTTTCCGCCTCACAATACCCACACTTTGGACTGCTGACTTTTCCTCTCTTGTAGAGGTAGTTACGGAAGTAACCTTGTCCTGAGAGGAATTGCGTTACATGGCAGTTAGTCTTTCCGTGCTTTCTGTCTAACCAGGTGCTCAGTTCTGGGATCAACCTTGTTGTCCATCTTCCTCGGTGATAATTGCTCAGGCGTTGTTGCCATCGTTCCAAGGTGGCTGCTCTGGCTTCGTCTTCCCTTGTTGCTCTGGTCACGTCAGGTCTCCTGTGGAACAATTTCTTCTTTTCCTGCGCTAGTAGATCGATCGGTATCGTCCCCGCAATCACTGGAATCGCTGGTTCTGATACTGTTCGATAGGATCACGCAATTCTGAGAGCGCCATTCTGCTGAACCGCTGCCAAGCGTCTTCCGTGTGTCTTCTTCTTTAGTGCATCTGCCCATATTTCAGCTCCGTAGAGTATTATCGACTGGGCCACTGACATTAGCAGTCGGCACTTGCTGGGTCTCGGGCCATTTACGTTGATCATAAGTTGGTGCCGTCGTGACTACTGCTGCCTTGCTTCCTGCTTGCTTGATTTGCTCACTGAAGGAGAGCCTATTATCCATCCATATTCCTAGATGTTTAATAGCTGGATTAGCTGTAACCACTGCCAGTCCAATCAACATTGGTATGTGAATGGGGATGTACTTCCTCGTCACTATCACTAGCTCCGTTTTCTCCGCAGCCAGATCTAGTCCGTGTTTATCCATCCACCTGCTCACGCGTCACATCAACTGGTTCAGCTTCCATTGCAGTTCCTCCGTCAATCTCGCTGCAATTACCGCTAGGATGTCATCTTCATACCCAGTTAGGTATGTGTCTTCTGACATTCCTATCGTCAGAATGTCATTATAAGATACATTCCAGAGATCAGGGCCAAGGATTGATCCCTGGGCTGCTCCTGCGGTAATCTGTTTTCTTCTTGGGCCTTCTGTTGTGTCTTATATCAAGACTCTATTAATTTATCTCTGCCCACCTGGCCGAGTTGAAGGCGTTTCGCTTGGACGGCCGCCAGCAGGAGAGGCTTCAACATCTCGAAGAGTTTCGCGGTGGTATTCAGCATGCAGAGTGGTCTGTACGCCGAAGGAGAATTCGAATGTCATTTCCCTTTGCTTATCAGTACTACCCTTAGGAATTTCCACTGTTTTCAATACTTCCGTTGGGATCCCGTCAGGTCCTGGTGCTTTTCTGTTCTGCAGGAGGTCGCAGCTGTTATCAGTTCCGTCTCGATGTTCACCATGGTTTCTGCTCCCATTGATTCACTCGCTGAAAGGGCCCCGAGCTTCTGAGTCACAATTTTGTAACCCAAGCCCCAATGTTCATCGTCCACTTTCAGGCGCAAGTTTCCCCAGTTCTGGCGTTTGCTTTTCTTAACAGCCTTGTTAAGTTCTTTCATGGCATCACAGGCTTGGTTAATTATCTGCATGGTAGCTTCCACTAAATCTTCCGCGACCTTGTCAGTTTTTTCCATAAAGCTGTTTTCCCCTCTGACATCGTCAAGGATAGTTTTTCCTTATCCAATTTAGCAGCATTCCACCCTTTGAGATTGCGATGCTGTATCCTGGCTACCAGCTGTTATTTGACGTTAAAAAGTATATACTGGTGGTCGCTTCCCGTAAAGCCCTCTAGGACCTCCCAGTTCTCCATGAAGGGGCTATTCCCTCCATAGCTAGGGTGATGTCCGGGATCGTACGTATGTTTCCTGCTCATCTGAAGGTTGGCGTTTTTCCGGTATTCATAACCAACAGGCCCCGTCTTGCAGCCATCTCCGGTATTCGCTTTCCGTGCGAGTCTGATTGCGGCATTCCCCATTCTACCGCTTTAGCGTTGAAGTCTCCTCAAGCTATCACTCCTCCCTCTGCATCTTGGATAAAGTCTTCTGGAAGATCCAGTTTTCCCTGGAATTCCTGGATGCTCTCGTTAGGCGTGAGGTAGCAGCTCACGTACATGATACCTTTGCTCTTGACCCAAACGTATTCGTCTCCAGTACCTGCGGGCCAGCCCTTGATAGTCTTTTAATTGATATATACCCAAGACACATGTAGTATCGGTCCACGCGTGTTCTCTTCCGCACCCTGCTGTTTATCCATCCCACTTTGATGCGGGCGAATTCCAGCCGTTGGCTTGCAGCTCGCTCGTTGAGCTCGACTAAAGCCAGGACTTGCTCTCTCCTGTTGGGCCTAGTTACCTGGACCTTTGCGTCTTCTGTTATTTTGCCGAGATCTCTCTTCAATGCTTTCTCCACATCCTCCTTGGTTGTGACACAGTTGAGATCTAGAAGCTCTAGTGTGACTTTAGGGACCAGTTTCTTCATTGTCCCCATATCTTCTAAATTCTTTTGCAGAGCCTCCCCGAAAGCTGTAGAATTTTTCGTCCCCTTTCCAGTTCTAAGAGAACATCTCCGTTTCGTGTCCTGCGGATCGACGTTATGCGGTTTTCAGTTTCTTCAGGCTTTATCTTGTCCCTGATGTCTCCCAAAACCTCCGCGTAAGTCTTCCCCTACACCGGCTTTATCCGTGTCCCGGTTATTTGGCCTCCTTTGGGTGGTCCTTTCTCAGGCTGATTCTTTTTTTCTCACTCTTGAGCTTCTTGCCTATTACCAATTTCCATTTCTCTGGGATCGCATCTTCTTTCTTTCTCTTGTCGATTGGAGTTGCAGCTTGGCTTTCTGCAGGACTTGAAGCTGACCGCTTATTCTTGTCCCTGGATGTCAGCATGCCCATACCTGCAATCGAGTGTTTCGTGCTTTTCCTAAGAAAGCCGAAAAGGCTATCTATATCATGGCGCTCGCCGCTTAGCTCCTGGATCAAATCGTTCATTTCTGCAATGCTTTTTTTTATAATAGTACTGACGTTTTGATGTCTACCAGCGGCATCTGATATTGACGACGTCAGATCAGTCATCCTGCCTATTATGCTCAATTTAGCCAAGTTATCTTTTTCTATTTTCTTCGTTATAGCAGTTGCGCCCTCTGCCGTGAGAAAGCCATCCTCTGCTTCAATGTCCTCCCTTATAGTGATGATGTTCTTCTCCACTACGTGTATTTGGCCCTCCGCAAATTCCATGGGACCGGCGTTGGCCACCGGTGCTTTCACCCGATCGAAACGCCCGATGGGGGACCAGCAATAACACACAGGTCATCTTCACGTGAGCGTTTATTTTTTTTAAAATAGCTTTTTTACACTCTTCGAAGTCATGTGAAAGAAAAAGTGGGTTGGAAATAATTTCATGGCCTTATTGAAATTTTTGCGTTTGAATGGACAACATCCAACTTACGCAGCGCCCGGAAAAGAATACTGTTAGATCTAACTTGCCTCTAAGCTTACGTTTAACTAACTTGAGATGATTTTTTGTGTGTATGTATATTATTTAATCATAGCGTGGTCCCGTCGAGCGCAAGAATCTCAATTTGACCATGAAATTATATCCAGCCTACTTTTTCTTCTGCATGACTTCAAAGAGAAAAGAAAAAATTTTTTTTAAGGAATTTTTTTCAAATATAGTTTTTTTTCAAAAAATCAATTTTAATTCTGATTCGGAAAAAAAATAATGATAAAAAAACGTGTTATGATAGTCTTAAAGTACATGAAAAGAGCTTTTCAAAAACTATAATAAAAGTCCAATCGGATAATCCTAAAAAAAGTTACACTAATGTGAAGTTGAAAAAGCACTTGAAAAAGTGAAAACTTCAGGCTCCTGTAATTTGACAACCTGTTGACAAATAGAGCTATGGTTGGTGAATTAATATAGGTCCACTAGGATTATAACTTAGCCTGATTTCAACATGATGAAAAAAAATAGTTTTATGTGGGAACACTTGTCGTATTCTGCCCCTTATGTTCTTTGACTCGGATTCGTAACAGACGTTCGGATTGTCCATTACAAATACAAAAAATTCCTTCCAACAAATTCAAAGAGGGCATTTCTTTTCTCATGAATAACACCTTCTTTAAATTTGATAATAACTTTTACCAGCAAGCACATGATATGCCTATGGGCTCACCGATGTCAGCTATTCTATCAGAAATTGGCATGCAAGATTTAGAATCAGCAGTATTCAATCAAATCAATTTTGGCATTCCAATATATGTACGCTATGTTGATGACTATTTTTAATTATTCCTGAGCATAAAATCGAATTGATGGTTTCACTTTTTAATATAATATATGATATATTTTTTTAATCATCCCATAGAGCATAAAATTGGAATGATCAGAAAATCTGATTGATTCCGTCATTCTTTAGGCTGACGTTTCTTTTCACTCAGACAATTTAAAACTAGTCAAAAAACTATTATTCTCTAATAATTATCTAACAAATTTTTTTGATAAACACATTAACAAAAGATTAATTGAACTACAGACAAAAACTATTAACACTACCGACAGTATCAATTAGGAAAATACTATTCAAAACTCAAAAGCAATTATCTCTATTTCCTTTCTTGGCCGAATGTCACATAACATAAAAAGACTTCTAAATTGTTAAATTAGGGTAAGACAGACTCAATGCTTTGGACAAATGTAATGTTATATGAGAATATCCTGTGGTTGTGGAAAAGCGCAGATTGAACAATCGAAGCGTCCACTACGAATCGTAGTCAAAGGACATAAGGGTAACATCAGATTAGATGAAAAATATCATAAGACTATAAGTCACTACTTAACGTAATTTTAGGACTTGTTATAATAACATTGTTAAACTTATAACTAAATAACATATTTTCTCTAAACCCATCTTAAACCTTATTGATTTCCATTTCAGTTGAAACGGACATATAATTAGGAAGAAATTGGCACAAAAATAGTACATTGGATTTGTTACTGACGTTGACCCTTTTTACACCCACGTATCGCTCTCCGATGGGTTGCATGGTAATTCTTAATCTGTGCGTTCACCAAATTTCTAAGATGGAGATGGGGCACACCGCTCCGTCTTCACAAAAATGTATTGCCTTTTATCACAGTTTGAAAAATAGTTTCTCTACATAAATACGAACATACAAATCTTTTTACAGGTATGAAATTAATTTATTACTTATTCCTCTTAAATTTCCTGGTTTCACTTGGTTTACATTATTCATAGGTACGTATTTTGAACCTAACCTATTATATGTTTCCTAGATCTTATATATTCTTTGTATCACATCACCTTCTTTCTGACAATCTAATACTTTTTTTCTACACATCTGATGAGGGAAACCAGCTGTGTTTCCGAAACGTAATCGAATCGCACGAAACCAAACGTGAGTTGAGGTGAACCGAAGGGTGAGTGTTGTGCCTTCACACGAGTGAGGCATTTCCATCTTCGCGCACGACTGTGAAACTCCATTTTTCGTTACATCTGCATGGAAAGTGTCATTTGCGCGTCATCTAAGGCGACGAGATAAAGCTTTGGCGAACAGTCGAAAGACAAACTTATGAAAATCTAAGGAAGCTTACTCGCAGTCACACCGTGCTTTCTGTTAAGCAAACTTAAGATATCAATGTCAATTTCTAAATTACAAATCAACCAAAATAAATAAATTTATGTATGCATATATAATATATATACATACATAAATACACATATTTTGATTAGTATATACGTCTATATATATATATATATATATATGTATACGTATATAATTTAAAAAAAGGGTTGAACAACCACCAGAGGTTTCCACTGAGAGCAAGTGCCATCTAAAAATGATACCGGCTCCCAGTAGCACCGCAGTAAATCACACTTATGGCCGCGTCTCACAATCGTGAGATGGGTGGTCACAGGGCACGATGAAATCACAACAACAGGCCGGCGAAACCCTCGTGTGTCTTGAGGACACGGAGCGACCCAAGGGTGACAGCTTTCTGCATCGATTTCGTAAGTGCCTTGGCATATTTTTGGCACACGGGTATGGCTTTAAAGTTACGAACCACTGATACTTTCGCTCCTCCGAGAGCACCTATCACAAGGACAATTATTATTATGATTAGTTCTCGGTTAAGACCGTAACAGCCCCTGACGCTAGTGTAATCCCGTTGCGTCCCCTTGTGAGCCTAAGCATGACCCCAAAACCTTCTCCATAGGCAGAGGACCGCAGCCACGCTGTTGGGTGATATCTCTGACGCACAAATGCAATAATTGCCTCGAGTTTTAGACGTTTCCCTGCAACCGCAGGGCTGTGAAAAAGGATATGAGTAGATGTCTAATTATCCTTTCCGCACAGACAACATAGAGGACTTTCTGCAAGCCCTATCTTATGTCTGTGATATCTTAGGTTCCCATGTCCTATATACATTTCTGTTAGGACTTTGATTTCGTTCCTCCCGAGCTTGAGTATTTCCCTTGCTCGGTTAGAGTTAAGTTTTCAGCCCAAGATTGTTTTGGCCTGTCTGCAACCAGAGACCAAATCCCCCTCATTTTGATGTTCCTCAGCCAGCCAACTGTTGATTTCTTCAGTGACTGGCCTGCTGGAAATACCTGCAACTAGCTCGGGTCCAGTAAACTTTCTCCTTGTTGCTAGCTTGGCTAGCCTATCCGATGTCTCAGTTGTGAAGCCCATGCCATTCCTTTTACGATATACGCCGGCTCCTGCATTCTCCTTGTTCCTGGAGCCATCTGTGAACCAGTTGTCCCCATCACTGGGCAGGTATGCGTCGCCGTTAGCCCATTCCTTCTTCGTGGATAGGCTACCTCGATACTTCTTGTCGAAGAGGTGGCGAGTGGCCATTTTGTCCCTGGGCATGTTCAGGGTCAGTCTTCTCGCGATGTCGACTGGGATCTTCACTGCTGTCGAGATCCTTCTGTCATTTACCGGATATAGCCACCAGGCCGCCTTCGCAGCCACGGCCTTGATGGTAAGATGGAGCTCTAAACCTGTCAGTGCCCCCAGTTCCATCGTGGGTGTCGACTTTGACGCTCCAGTGACACCTCTCAGAATCAGTCCCCTGATTCTTTACAGTCGAGTCCTCACAGTGGACAACTCGATCCTGCTCCATCAGACCACCGCTGCATAGGTTAGCCTGGTCCGCTAGATCGCTGTGTAGATCCACATCGGTGTCTCCGCTTTCGAGCCCCAGCTTTTCCCTATGGCTCTCCTACAGAGCCATAGAGTCGGTACCAGCTTCTTGGTTTTGTTTTGCAGGTGCTCGTTCCATAACAGTTTCTCATCCAGAATGACTTCTAGATATTTAGCTCGTTCTTTGATTTCCAGTTGTTGTCCTCCAAGTTTCAATGTACTCGTGGCTCCCCACTTGTACCTTTTGGTGAAAGCGATTGCGTCTCTCTTACTCGGTTTACCCCATAATCCAGTTTTCTTGCACCATGAATCCACTATCATCAGTGCTTGCTGCATTACTCCGAAAGCGCATCCAGGTGTTGGCCGCGCACGATAACCGGTATATCATCCGAATAGCCTATGACGTGTTGGCCCTGACTCGAGAGTAGATGAAGAATTTCATCCCTGCGGACATCCCGAGTCAATGGTTCCACATAAAGTGGTATCACCCTTAGTCGTAGTTAGGTTCCTATTGGCCAACATGTGGCACATCCATTCCACGACTGCAATAGGCACACTATGTGTAATCATGGCCGCCCTGATCACCTCTCCAGAGGTGTTATTGAACGCTCCTTCGATGTCCATAAAGGTTCCAACCGCGAGGCCTTTCTCCTTCAGTTGACCTTCAATTCGGTTTACTGCTCCACTTTGGGCCGTCTCCGTCGATTGACCAGCCCTGTAGGCGTGTTGCTCCTTTTGGAGTGGCCTACTTGACAAGACCTTATCGCGGATATATCTATCCACAAGTCTTTCTACTGTTTTTAGTAGAACAGATGTTAGGCTGATGGGATAGAAATCCTTAGGTGAGGTATAATTAACCCTACCTGCCGTCGGAAGGAAGAATACTCTCGTACCCCTCCATGCCGTCGGGACATATCCCAGCGTCAGACTAGCCCTAGCAAGTCTCACTAGCGGTCCTATGATGATCTCTCCAGCCCTCTGTAAGAGGACTGGATATATGCCATCTGGGACGGGAGACTTGTAAGGACTGAAGGATTGCAGAGCCCACTTGACCTTGGCAGGGGTGACGATCTCGTTGGCCAGCCGTCGTTTCGGGCCCAGTTGGGCCGCAGGCGACTTTGTTTGACTCTGAGGTGCCGTCCTCTTTTCTGCAAACCTTGAAAAGTCCAAGAAATGTGCCTTGATCTGGTGAGGCAAGGTATCCCCGTCTGACTCCGAGTACCCCCGCCGGGCAGTTTCAGAGTTCCGAGGATAGCGTCCGGATTTCGAAAAAACAGCCTATCCAGTCTAGCTGCCTCAGCTCCCTTCTCGATGTCTGGGCAAAAGTTGGTCCAGCTCTCGTGCTTTGCCTTACGTATTGCACCCCTGTATTCGTCCTTCATCGTTCTGAATGACGTCGATAGTTCGATCGTTTTGCCAGTACTGGCACGTCTGAACCTCTCTCTGGTTTCTCTGCGAAGCTCTTCGAGTTTCCCATTCCACCAGTGCGTCTCCCCGGCCTTTCGGACTCTTGTAGGTCAACAATTACTCTCATAAGTAATCATAAATAATTTTTTTTCAAAATTTTCACTTTTTTCACATCAAAATTAATAAAAAATCAAATTTTTGAGATAAAGTGGAACTATTTTGGGTTTGTACTTGCAAGATACTATAATTTTAAGAAAAAAATAATTTATAATGATCCGTCGAAGAAACCATATTTATTTTGATGATTGAAGTGAGCAGTTTTGGTGAGATTTGTAAAATTAAAGATGTGAGCGTTAACATGGAATATAACACTAGAAAAAATTTCTTTTTCTTAATTTATTCATTTTATCAATAAAAATAGTAGAAAAATACAAAAGAGTTATAATAAGTTTATACAAAAATTATTAATCTTCTCCAACGCACGCTAAACACATGTACGTACGATGCTTTTCGCAACCTGGTCGGAGACATGATGGACATTGCATCTTTGTTTAATTTTTGATGTTAAGGTTTTTGACCAGGGTAATACGTAATAAT
>CAKNYM010007701.1:0-33933 GCA_932195095.1 Andricus curvator | reverse complement strand
TCTCCCTCCATTTGTCTCAATGGATTCTTAATCTACAAGAAAATCCTATAAAAATCACCCAAACTGACTTGAAGGAAAAAAGCAAACATGCTTTTACCTACATGTAGGTAATCAGTGCATCAACATTTTTTAGTATACCTGGTTTGAACCAAATTGGAGGTACGCACTTTTCGTAAGTTTAATCCAGATTTTGAATTTTTGGGATATATCTTGCATTTTTTTGGCAAAATAACAAAATATCGACCAAGAAAAAGATTTTCCAAAAGGTTGTTTTGAACGAATTTAATGAAAATATGGAAAAATCATCATAGATAACAATTAGCCTTTTTTGTAATATTACTGCTGAATTGCGTCGCGGCTGAACTATCAGTTTTACTAAAGGTTAATTGAAAATTTATTCATTTTACCTCACGGTCTGTTATCAGGTTGGCTAAAAAAACTGCAGTTTACGAAACTCGTAGCAACCTAGTGCGGAGATATCCTGCGAGAAGTGGGAGCATGTTTTCTAATCGCGTCGAGTGTAAATGTCCTCCAGATTCCTGGACATTATATATCTTAAGGAATGAAATTACTCATACAAATCCTCTTATAAATTGGTCAATTCTCAACCAAAGCTTCTTAATTGTAGTCGTTGAAGTCGCTATGAAATTTATTGCAAATTCGATAACAGCTTTTGCGAATAGACCCTCATTGATTGCGCCTGAATAATTCATACACTTGAATTTAATGGCTCAAGGGAGTTCTTGAGATATATGCAAAGGGATAAATGGGCAGCAATATGGTGCGAAATTGTAGGAGAATTCGCAGACTATTCTCTTTAACACATTTTTAGGAGTATAAGCGTGAAATATTAGCAGCGTCGCTTGTTCTCCTGAATGAGGCAAACTCAAAGCAAGAACCGGACTTGAATTACCCGATAGCTCGTTAAGAACTTTCCTTCTTATACCTTGCCTGGAGGGATCGACCTTTGGTTCATAAAGTTCTTTCTGCACTACAGTTAGAAAATATACGGATAAATTCAATAATTAAACACGACTATTCTAGCACAAATTTTTTTCATCAGTCTGGAAAAAAATTTGAGAATATAAACCATGTAGGATCTGAGTTAAGCCGCATGCGCAAAAAAAGTGCTTCTGAAAAAATTGCCCGGAGGAGGCCTATTCCATTTCAAATCAAACAGAGAAGTCCAGTCGAGGATCCAGCTCAGGGTGTCAGAATGATTTGGTATTTAAATATATCGTTCTATGATGAAAATAAAGAAACACGTATTTCAAAGTTTGTTCAAAAAATTTGTATAGTTACAATCATTCGAATCATACCTGAGAATTCTCAAAAATTGACAGAAACTTTTTTCAAATTCAAAAAAGGGGTAGGGATTTGAACAACACCTTTTTTGGGACTAATCACAGGGGTGTCTTCCCGCACTGTGTTCAAGTTTTTGTGGACTTCAAATTTTTTCAAATGAGAGATGCCGCAATGTGACATGCCGAAATTTTTGCTGAAATAATAACGGGTTTTATTACGAAATTGATTAGAAATTACTAGTTTAGTCCAGATTCACTGTCTCTGGTTATATTTGATTAGTCTTCCAGTAAATATCTTCCTAGCACAAAAAAGCATGAGATGCCTTAAGGCACCTCTGGCATGGTCTTCCCAAGACAAGACTTACCAGGAAATTCCTTCCATTCTTGAAGAATGTCCATTTCAAAATTCGCAGCAACATAGGTTTCATTTTTGGAGAATTTAAAAATTACTATAAATGTTGATGAGAGGGCCGTATTGGTATAGAAACTCGGCCCTAGGAAAATTGTTTCAACAAAAGGGCAAGCGGCAAATTTGAGGATTGAACGTACGTTTAGTAAATCCTTCTCCTTTAAAATCTCCATTCCCCTTCCTAATCCCTCTCATTCTTTCCAGTCCGTCTAACTCTTCCTGTCACCCTCCACTTTTCCAGTTCTCGCTCTTCTTACAAACTGGAAAGGGATTTCCTGAAACGTACTGCCCAGGGAATAAATGTTTGATGTGAGAATTGACTTCAAACATAGCTTTAACCCGAGCTTTTGCAGGTAAGTAAAGTTCAGGAAAGCCTTGTCCTTTGGAAAGAATTGTTCAAATTTTTCATTGAACACTAGGCTCTAATTTTTGTTCTTGAGAAGAGATTTCCTGAAAAGGCCTTGGCTTCGAGAAAGGACGTCCGCAGAAGACTTGTTTCTGTCAGTGTTATCCTTGAATGACTTGCCAGGAGTGACAAGTCACGACTTCGATTTACGTTCAAAAGAAACTTTCTAAAAATTCAGCGATATTCAGATTGGCAGGTGAGACAGCTAACTGTCTCCTTTTTTATTTGTGAATATGTGAACTCAGTCTTGTTTAGTGTGCTCGAATTTGCAATCCTACATTATAGTTTTTATTTAAATTGGTGACTCTACATAAAATACCCTCGGCATATGAAATCCACCTCCTTGGTTGTAAGACTGGATCCCGTTTGACGCCTTTTTTCCTGTGTTTCAGAAAGCCTAGCTGAGTTGCATCACGGTAAAGCAAGTGAAAGGACAAATTTCGTAGGTGGCATCACTGTGCTGAGCTACATAATGGCGCAACTGATGCTGAGATGAAGAACCGTCAATGGCGCTCACATCAGCAATAGAAAGAAAATAGCGAAACGGAATTGTGCGAGCTGCTCCTCCGGCACAATGTGAACTTTTATGTTGAGTGAAAGGTGTCTATTCTTGAAGAGGACAGGCTCTTGTACGTGGGTGCAGGGAAGGCAACGGGCGAGATTGAGCTCATTGTTTCCCTTGAGCGAGCGGAAAGAACACCCACACATGCATACAAGGCGAGTGCTCTCCATCATTCGAAGCTGCACAACTCGAGTGAATTTAAGCGAAAACACAAAAGTGCGCTGATTTCAAAGTGAACGTTAATAAGGCCTGCCGTTCGACAACTTTTTCAATAGAGACTTATCGAATGTGCAGCATTTTATGCACAATAGGGCGCCATCGCCGCGTCACGTCTATAAATGGCTGTATAGAAAACAACAATGTTGAGACTTTTTGAATTGTGTTCGTCTTTAAGCATCAATTGTTTCATCTTTTTTCTGTGAGAGTATTTTTTTACGTAACTAGTAGATCAGAAAATGGCTATGCCCTTGAGGCTATTAGATCAGGGCACTGCTACAACAATTTCAGGGTGCTAGGAATTCTATTCTCCAGTCAAATGTTCCTTTCGTGTTATGCTGCAAAAAATTCTCCTAAAAATATTACGGCACATGTAAACATTTTTGACGAAACAAAACCTTGGCTGTCTATCGATTTGCACTAAAAAGCAAATGAATTCAGAAACTTTAAAATAAAATGTGACATTCTCCGTATTTCAATTCGACGATTTCATTCTAAAAACAATGAAGTTTGATATAGTGATACACATCGCACGCTCAGAACTTGTTAAAAAATATCGCTGTCCAAATTCAACACTGTTGTCGAATTTGCTTTAAAATTGCTGCATTTGTATTCTGATGTAAATATGTTTTCCGCACTGTGTTAAAATTAACCAGTGAAATCTCACTGGTCTAAATAGCCAAAAGTGTATCACTGGCAATCAGTGAGATTTCACTGGTTCACTCAGTGAAATTATTCCATCACTGGTTACTCAGTATCAGGGCAATTTGATTCTTTTATAAGGGTTTCAGAAAGTATTTTTCAGAACGCAATCATAAAAATAGCGTGTTTTCGTGCCTCCATAGACAAACGCAGAAGTACGCGTTTTGATCGGTGCCTGGCGGTGCGTTGGATGAGTTTCAAAATAGGGTTCAGTAAGCACAGCGTGACGTAGAGTTAAAAAAAGAGCTCGATTTGTGCGTTTCTTCGTATTTTTGTAACGCTATAGAGGGACCGTGGTTGACAAAGATGGAAAGAGAAATTCATAGCGGTTTGGTGATTCGATGTTTCTAACGAAGAGTGTAGCGTGTTCCTATCGCCTCACACATTATACTTTGTTGTCTCATTCACACTCGTTAGAAAAAAATGTAGTAGAGCTTTTTCAAATTGTTCCAAAAGAAAGCTTGACTTTCTTACTATTAAAAATGTTGAATAAGAAAATGGACAAATTGAGATTTATTGAGATACAGGGTCGACTGTATAGGGAACCCTAGCGCTTGCACTAGGACGTCATGCTTCAACATACCGCAGAAGAGTTTTCAATTATACCATTTATTTTTATTATTCACGTTTATTTAAAATTATCCTAAATCATCGAAAAAGCTATTCAAAAATGTTAACTTGTAAGTAGTTAATTCGGAATTAACAGTAATTTCCTGGAAATCAATGATTCATTACTTAAATAACTACCTAATCCTGAATATAATTACTCATCCGACAATAATTAATAATTTATTATACAAATTTATATATTAAACAATTTCAAATAAATGTATAACTCCAGCATTTCTAAAGGAAAAGCGACATTGTTTATACCACAGGCAACTGTGAAAAACCACGATGAAATCCTTTTCTGCATAAATGACATATCCTTGCATTTTTCGTTAATTGAGAAAATTTTAAAATTATCGCCACACATCTCAAGCTACGTCCAGTACAAAATTCATTCTTGCGCAAATAATTTGCACATTAATTGCCCCAATTTATTTTCGTTTATATTGTTATAATGAAAAATGATGTTTTCAATTTTAGATATTTAGATACTGACCGAATCCTGTAAAACATTATATAATATAGGAAACATAATTTTTCTCGACGCTTAGTTATAAGTAATTTCAATTACATGCAAAATAAATTATAAATATATTTCCTCATCCAAGTAACCAGAGCAACGACAAACTTACAGCGGTATGAAAAATCTCGTTTTTATTTTAGAAATGATAAATTTATTAATTTATTTGAAATTTTATAATATATAAATTTGTATGAGCGATTATTCATTATTGATGGATCAGTAATTTTCATGGGGAATATCCAGCTGTTAAAGTGAGAAATTATTGCTTTTCAGAAAATTACTGCTAATTTTGAATTAAGTAATTTCTACTATTTATTTGTTTATAACAAGGTTTAAAAAGTTTAAACTTACAAAATAACATTTTTGAATAGCTTTTCCGATGATTTCAGATAATTATGAATGAATGTACTTAATTAAGAAAGGGTATACTTGAAAACTGTTCTGCTGCATGCTGGAGCATGATGTCCGAGTGCCAACGCGAGTACTTTCCTTACATTTGTCCCTGTATCTCAATAAATCTTGATTTGTACATTTTCTTACCACCATGTTATGAGCTTGTAGAGACCCGACAAAAGTGAGCCTTGAATAGCCCCTTTCCGAAATGGTGCGAAAACGTCCTATAAAGTGAATGATTTGTGATAGTGAGTGTACAAAGATTTACTATTATAACTGCGACGTAATTGCAGGTAAGGTTTCACGTATTCTATTGTGTTAGATGAAAACATACGATTTATATGGGAGTCAGCTGTTTGGGTTGTGATTGGTAATCTCGTATGGCGCGAAATTTTCAAAATGGTTCGGTGCGAGGTAGATGTTTGTATATATGTGTACATATATTATTGTTATATATATATATATATATATATATATATATATATATATATATATATAAGCTGTAGCAGGCTGTCGAGAGAACCTGATAATTGACAGGTGTGTCTGTAAAGACGCTGCAGCCCATCAGCGCGTCCTGTCGATGGCCTGGATTGACTACCAGAAAGCTTTCGATTCAACCTCTCATAGGCTTATCATCTGTCTGTTGGAAAGCTTGAAGATACATCCACACATGAATGACAGATTTGGTCTTCCAATCTGTCGGCGTTGAACAAGGTATCTGCCACTAACATGCTTGCCGTCCCAGTTCTACTTTACTCGTTTAGGGTGGTTCAGTGAACGAAGGACGAGCTTAAGGCCCTTGATGTCACCACACGTAAGATCATGCATATGCATAAAAGATTGCATATCAATTCGTCAGTTCGGCGATTATATATTTTACGCCTTCAAGGCGGACGCGGACTTCTGAATCTCAAGTGTCTTCATAACCGAATTGTTCTAAGTACAGCTTACATCGTTGCGAATGGCAGAGATCCTCTCCTAAAGATGGGCAGGAACCACGAGATGATTGGCGAAGGAGCGTTCCTTTACAATGCCGCGGAGCAAGCGGCCGAGACCCTTGGCCTGAATTTTAACATCAGAAGTGAGAAAATTGCATTACTCCATCTAGATGCTTCACTTCTAAAAGCCGAAGTAAAGAAAGCAGAGGTTGTACAATTTCATCAGCAGCTACTCGAAAAAAAAGGCACGGAAACTTTCACAGAAATGTAGAAAAACAGTCCTGGTCGAAGGAGCAAACTTATGCTTTCCATAAATCATCAGGGCTTAATTCAGGTACAGAGGGATTTATTTTAGCATGCCAGGGCGGTGTCATTTCCACCTTAGCATACCGTGACCGCATTTTATGTCAAGAAGTTCCCAGTGATAGGTGCAGAGCGTGTCATGCACACGCTGAGTACCTAGAACACATAATATCAGGGTGTCCGACCCACGCAGGAACTACGTATATCTATAGAGATAATGCGGCCCTAAGAGTGCTTTGTTACCATCCTTGTCGCTCTTACGGTGTTGGTCGCGAACCTGCCCTGCCGAACGCTCCAAGGCAGATAGAGTCAATTGTCCGAAACGAGAAGTGACAAATTTTCTGGAACTACTATTTTCGGGCAGCAGTCTCCGTTGCGCACTCGCGGCCTGACATTGTTCTCCAAGACTTCGAGAAACGAACTATATTCGTGATAGAATTTTCGGCTTCGTCCGAATTCAACATCACTGCAAAGGAGAAAGAAAAATAGGAGAGGTATCAAGACCTAAAAAGAGAGCTGCAACAACTGGGGGGCTATTGACATTTTTTTTTATATGGCAGTTGCTCTCAGTGGGACCCTGCGGTGGTTGTTTAATTCTTTTTTCTGAATTATATATATATATATATATATATATATATATATATATATATACAGTAAGTTTATGAAATCTGATGAAATACATTGTGCGTTATTGAGCGGCAATTTTTGAAACTAATAAACCGTCAGTGTGGCGGCGTTTCGAACTAATAAACTGTCAGTAGCTGATACTGTTCGGTAAAGGGCTATCTGAATGCTTACTCTTCTGAGGCGTTATAAGCTCATAACATCATGGTTTCGAATGAAATTGTTTTATAGTAAAAAAGTCAAGCCTTTTTTTGGGACTAAAAAAATTGAAGAACCCTAAATTGCAAAAAAGTTAAATAAACAATTGATTTATTCAAAGAATGGTTAAAACATACTTTTTTTGTTCTAAATAATAAAACAAGATGAAAGAGTATAAAAAGCAGTTTCTTAAACCCTCATAAAAAATTTAATCTCGTAACTAGAAATCGAGTTGCAGGCTTTTGAAACTATCTGTGCAGGCGTTGGGGTGGAAAATTCAACCCCACATAACTTAAGGAGAAGTGGAAATCCTGGTCTATGAATTTTTGGATTAAGTACTGTTGAGCAGACGAGCATATTCCCAGAATTTTAAGACAATCGAAGAACAGGACTTCTAAAGTTGGGGCTGTTGAGAAATAGTGCCCCTTATCGTTCATCACTTTTGCACTCACCTTTGCATCATCTTTCAAAAACAATAAATTCACAACAGTAAATGAGGGCCGAGCTGCAGTATAATAGGGTATAATACATTTCGTCTAATTGCGGGAAGGCCCGTCATTCCGCCAATACGTCGCTTCGCTCAGAGTAAACCCCAAGTTTCCAGGGGCCTCCCAACTTTCAAACGAAAGACATTATATCCCCTGCTTATTGCAGCCATGCCCCAAATATTTCTAACGCAAAGACTAGTACACAGCAAATGTCGGTTTCACTTGCACGAAATGCAAAGACGCGAACAGCGACACGCGCGTATGATACGACTGGAGGTTCATGTATTGGCCTCACGGATTATTCACTGGTTGAATCTATTATTTGGTGTCACTGGTATATTTCAGTAACTTTTTTAGTTGAGTCACTTACTGGTTCACCTAGTCAAAATCGGAAAATTACTCGTTTACCAGTGGTAACTCAATATACTGATTCAATCAGTTACTATTTCACTGGTTCACATTTTGCTTTGTTTCCAAATTGATTCAGCTGCCGATTGGTACACTAGAGTTTGGGACTCAATTCCCTACCAGAGAGTTAATCTTATCAGCGGAAGGCACTGGTAAAGACAATCCCTAGAAAACGTAAGTTTCGAGTATAGAGAGGTGTATCAAACCAATCTACGGATTTTTGACCAAAGTTAAATTTGAAATATCTATTTGCATGCAAAACCCAGCCTGAAACTTAACTTCGGGTAGTGTAGGGTATGAGAAAAACATAGCCTACAATATTTGGGGACGGGCCTGCCACGTGCGCTCGGGTTTTCTACAGACCCGGCTGGAAATGTTAGGATTCTCTAATTTTGCACATTACTAATTAAAAATTTTTTATTCATCAGGCTGATTTCCACTCTGAGAATATTTTACCAGTGCCCTTATTAAAAATCCGTAAGAAAAGCTTAACTTCGCATTGCAATTAGTTATCCCTTTATTTTTTACTTTGGCGATGTAAATACAATTCTTAGTTGTTTTCAAATTCCCAGTTCTCACTTGAACTGGTTATTAATAAAATAAGTGGATAAAATATTGATGGGAGCAAACAATTCACAGCTTCCGTGCTGAATGAAAGAAGTACACCTATCATAATGTTTTATGGTGAAAAATGAAGCATAAATTTTAACGTGAAGGCAAACACGATTCCATCCCGAATAAAAGTTGTTAGCGCAAGGAAATGAATCAATTTCATCGACGATTTGTCGCCAATGGCATTTCCTTTCGAATACCTGTGGACTTCCCGAGACAAAATGAAAGGCTTCGAGAGAACGCTTTATTGTACAAACTTCGCGTAATCGGATTCTTCGAGACGTCTTTGTCGAGTCTCTTTCCTAGCAAATTTATTCCCAGTCGTGTATTACTGCGAAGTGTGTGTTCCCTAAAGCGGTGGGATGATGGGACGACCAGGAAAATGGAAGAAACTTCATAGTAGAAAGGAAGTAAAATTGCATCCGCAGTCAACGATTTAGAAAATGAGATCTTCATTCTAAAATGAAAGAAATAGAAATCACTTTTTAAAGGAAATGTGGTGTGAAGTAAAATAAAATTAAGAAATCAAAGACCGTCATTGGTACAGAGAAAACACAGAATTTATTTTTCCTAAATTCAGATAGTTTTATTGCAGCATTTCAATCCGCGCGAAAATAAAATTTGCTCCCTGTCAGATACATTTTTTTTCGCGAGGATTAAAATGCTGCAACAAAACTATCTGAAGATAGGGTCATAAATGGCTCAGTGTTTTTCTGTTTATATATTCTAAATACCGCTACATAGATTTTTATAGAAAAACTGAAAGTTTATTCATTTAAGTTTTTTGTTAGAATTCCGTTAATATTCAAGTGCAATTTTCTGTATCCCAATAAAATCATTCATCTCCCAAAGCCGCAAAAAGCATCGCTTTATCAGAGAGTCAGTGCATTTCCGATTTAGGGCTTTATCGCAACGACTCTCGCAATGGCGTGTCCGTCCTCTCGATTCGTTTAATTTCGAATCGTATTTCACAGCCTTTGAATGCCGAGCGACGGCATCGATTTCCCTATCGTAAAGCGAATTTCCACCACTATTACAGCCCTTTCTTTTTGTAGCCTACTCGCTACACTCTTTCACGAATAGGTCTTGAAAGGAAACATTTCTGGACTCCATTTAGCCTTGAATTAAATCTTCCTGCACTAGACGCAATTGGTTGTCAATATTCTATAGCATCTAGGCAATAAAATAAAAAGACACATCTATGGCATTTTCCTCGCAGAAAAGAGATATTGAAGGATATATCGTTTATATTCCACGTATTTTAGGTGATATCACAATGATCTCTGCGAGATATTCATATAAAACTCTAGAGGGCGAAATGCCAGTATTAAATAAATTACATGTCGAATATCTACAGCATTGATTATCACCAGGGTATCCCACATGGAATGTTTGAATATACCAAAGACTTGTCAAAAAAGGTTCAAGCTAGCCAAGTTTATCAAAATTTGTCCCTTCCAGGACGTCCTGTGAATATTTTTTAAATATCCATGCGGTGACGCCATGATAATCAGGATTTCTCAGGATCATTCCTAGAAAATCCGGGATATCCCCGTGACATTAATAAGATAACACAGAAAAAACTGGGGGTTCACTAATGTTGCGGCTCAAATAAAAGTTGGTATCCTTTCGAACTTGAGCTCCAATAGATACCTGCAGAGACCCAAAAGGGTTCGTTTAGAGCGCACTTGAAAAGAACAACATAAAGGCGCATTCACAAACGAACCGCTTGCAAAGTCGGGTTAGTAATTTCGCGATTTCCAGAATCTGTCGGTAAAGCAAACACAAACGATATTATTATTTATTATGCGTACAATTTTCGGAAAAAGCAAACTGTTTACCCTTATAGAAATAATTAATTGAAAACAATTCAGAATGATAGAAAGAAATTTGAATTGTTTCTAATCGTGTTTCTTAATCGTGTGTGCACGATTGGGAAAGATTCAGTGTTGCAAAGTTTCAATCGTTCCCAATAGGACCAATCGGTACTAGGATTTTGAGGTTATGAAGTGGCAATTTGATGGCAGCACTTTCGTCTCGCGGGAATTATTCGAAAACGTTTATTTACTTTTTTTTCGAGGCAACACATTTTAAGCAATATGTTCATCAAAAAAAATTAAATAAATGTTTTGTAACAATTTCCGCGAGCTGAGAGAGCTGTCATCAACAAATTCGCCAATGAAGTAAAGTTTTTTCATCCAATTATTCATTTCTGGTTTAAATTTCAACTATTTCAGTTAAATATTTAGAATTTTATTTGAAAATTCATCACTTCGTTTGTTTGTTTAAACATTAATTTCTTCAACTTGAAATATAATTATTTAAGTTTTGGTTGACAATTTATCTTTTTTAGTAAAAATTAATTTTTTGGTCAGAAAATTCAACTATTTTAGTTGAATATTCATAGTTTTAATTGAAAACTCTTACGTTTGGTTTAAAATTAATTGTTTTTTTTTCACAAAAAACGTTACTATTCCATTTTTGGTTGAAAATGATTCTTGTTTTAGTTCAAACTTCAACTATTTGGTTGAAAATTTGTCTCCTTTAATGGAAAAATTCGACTATTTTGTTAAAAATTAATGTATTTTGTTAAAAAATTGTATTTTTTATACAAAATAATTCTTTTTATTTGAAAATTAATCTTCTGGTTTAAAAATTCATCTTTTTGGTCGAAAATTCAAGTATTCCAGTTAAATATTCATAATTTAAGCTGAAAATTTATTTTTTATTATGTTTAAAATTTAACTATTCAGTTGAAGATTCATAATTTTATTTGAAAATTCATCACTTTGGTTGAAAAGTTTAACTATTTCATTTTTTTGTGAAAAATTGATATATTTAGTGGAAAATTCAAGTATTTTTTGAAAATTCATTTATTTTGCAATGTTTTGTTCTGTTGTGTTAAAGGATGTTCAGAGTGAACGTCATGAATCAAAATAAATGTTTGCGTTTTACGGAAAATATGAATATGTTACTTTCAGTTGACCGGGAAAATTGAAAAATTTGACCGGGAAAAACCGGGAATTTGAAATTGTCCGCCGAATCGCCACCCTGAAAATGTATGTGCTTGGGGAAGGAAAACCAGTTGTTGTGATGATTCCTGCATGTATTTAATACAATTTTGAACTATTGGACCTGTAAATATCACAATTTTTAATGTTTAAATTTAAAAATAGTTCAATCTGTAACAGTTTTTAAATAGTTCAATCTACAAGTCCATTTCTGTCAATTATCGTGTTTTTCGCTGTATATGTTTTTTTTTTTTGAAATTATCAAATGTGTAAATTAATTTCTTATGATAAATCATCAGTTTAGAATCAAAGAAATTAATTTTCAGATCACAAAATAGACTTTTAGGGTAAAAGGTAAATTAATTCTTTGATTTTACTCTTTACAAATGAATTATTGATTTTAAATTCAAAAGAAGGAAGACTTTTCTTCACAAATGTCAATTCTGAATAATTCATAATATTTTTTTTTACTTTAAAATTATTAAACAATAATTATAATAATAATATTATAATAATTATGTTGTAAAAAATTGATTTGCATATTTTATCATTTCAAATAAGCGCGCGATCAACATGCAGTGAGGCTGCTGGTGCGACGCATGCGCATTAAGACTTTAGAAAAATTCGTTTCTCTACAGTCAAATTGGTTATCTATTTTTATATTTTATGTTAAAATTATAAAACAAAGGAAATTTTGTTTTTGCAACGACCCTACAGCACTTCTAATAATATATAGTTGTACTTTTAAAAAGTGACATGTCGAAAAGTTTCTTGCATATGAATAAGCCTTTATGTTTACAAGCTTGTTACATAACCTGCAAATTGCATCTATCAAGTCATTATATCTATTTTAATTACAGTAATATTTTGTACCTTCATTGTCTTCATCAAGTTATGCTCATCAGAGGTTGATTACATGTGTGCTTTCAGGTAAAAATTGTATTATTAATGAAACAAAATGTCGAAGTGGGCAAAGCGAAAAATAGGTTCTTTAGAAATAGGCTCATTTACAATTGGGATCCTTTCGAACCCCAAGTGAGGTATCATTTAGAGCTCATTTATCGTTTTGGGTTCCTTTTCAGCAAGTGGGGTTCATTTTTGTTGCAGCTCCTTTGGAACCAAAAATGGGTTCTAATGGAAACCCCAGTTTTTTCTGTGAATATTTACTTGGAACAAAACTATATTGGATATATTTCACTATTTATGTCGAAGGATATCCTGAGGATATCCCAGGAATGTGTCTTTAGTATAATTACAGAATATCCTAAAGGGAAGAAATTACCATATCTTTAGGTTAGCCATAAGATCAAGAGTACACGCGGCCTAAAAACTTGTGCATGCTACAAGTAGTTTATCCTGAAAATTTAAGCCCGATAACAAAAATCCAGCTATCGCAAGCGTATAGAACTTTGAACGGCGAAGAGTACCAAAGTTATTTTATACCTAATACGTTTATAAATTTGTATAATTCTTGCCTACTAGAATTAGCACTATATATTTCTTCCAATATATTCTGAATGATAAAAGTAAAGAATTTAATTTCAAAGACGATATAATTCCAGTGAAAAAATATGTCTAAAATTCTTGTTTTTCTTCGTTTTAAATACCCTGAGAATCGATGAAAGTAGTATAAAAAATCTGAAAAAATCACATGTTCTTCTGCGATATATAACCTTTAAAATGAGACCAAGAAATTGAAAATAGGTTTACTTTTCACTGACTTATGAACAAAAACATGGACACATCTTTTTGAGAATAATGAAAAATGAAAGGTTTAAAACTGCAATACGCTTGTGATAGCTGTTTTTTTTTATTTACTCAAAATTTTCAGAATAAACTACTTGTAGCATAAATAATTTTTTAAGCTCCGTGGTTTTTTCAATTTAAAAAATTTGCTCTTTCGGTCTCCCCTAATGCACAAGGGAGATTGTAAAATACTATAATAGATGGGTTCGAGTTATGTCAAACCCCGGCAAGTAACATTCCGGTACGTCACATTGCGGCAAGTCACACTTGCGGCAAATCACATTGCGCCATCTCTCATTCGGAAAAATTTGAAGTCCCCTGTCACAAAAATAATGTATTTTACACCCATACCTCTTCCCAACGTCACGGGGAGGGGGAGAATACAGCACTGTTATTGGTCGCAGAAATAGTCGAAGTCCCCCGATACTGAGACGAAAATTAGACTTGCCGCAAATTTGACATACCGCATATATGTGACTTGTCGCAATAGGACTTGCCGAAAATGTAAGTTACCGGGGGTTGGCATTATCTGGACCCTAATAATCGAATTCCAGGATATCCTACTTTCCACCTTGTTAGGTATTCTGGTAATACCCTAATGGAACGGAACGTTCCAAAGAGAACTTACCGTTATTTTCATTATTATTGATAAATATCGCGTAAGCCGTAAGAGATAGGTAAAAATCGATGTCAGTTGTTAATATGGATATCATACTATAATGTAGTATATGTGGTACGCAAAACTCATAAATGACATCCATTTTTACCTATCTCTTACGGTTTACGAGACATTTGTTGTTAAAAATAACAATAACGGTAAGTTACCATCAGATGCCAGTGGAACGTTCCACCGAAAAGTTCCCCAAACAGTGAACATTCTATACCCGAAAACGTGCCTGGAACGTTCCAGGGACGTTCCAGGAACGTTCTGTGCTGTTAAGGTATCCTGTGCGTATTCCCGGATTTTTCCTGGGATGTTCTGGGAGATTGATGTGTAAGCTTCACAGCCTTCCGTTGCTATGCGGTTGGTGATACAAAAGGAATGCACATATGATATCAACTGAATTGACATTAATTCTATACATTTATGACCTTTAATATCCTGGATATATCCTGGGGATATCTAGGATATATCTGCAGAAAATTTAAAGGTTATCATAGAGTGCTGAAATATCAATATAATTTCGTCATCCAAAAAATAGAACGAGGGAATTTTAAGATCGCCTTTGAGGTATTCAATCGCCGCACTTGGGATATCCTGGCGATTAAAAACTCTAAATATATTGTACGTGAAAAGTTTTAATATCCCAAAGCGGCCTCAATAGCATTCCAGGATAGCCTATAGATATTCAAGGAATATAGAAAAAGGATATTAAAATGGATATCCTCCAATATCCGTTTACGGCAAGGGAAGAAATACAAGTAAAGTCAAATAAATTGATTACCAAAAATTTTATTTTATTTCAATTTAAGTTCACTCAAATAGCTTCAGATAGGTAAACTTGACCCAAGAACACTGAAGTGACGTAAAATAATTAATAAATTTAAAGTAAGGAGTTCGCCATCTACTTTCGCGTCTGGAAATATACTAATACGGGTTAAAAAATAGAAAAATACAAATCAATTTTTTATCTTCAATTACTTCCAAAAAAAGGTTAAAACTTTGCTAATAAGTTCAAAACGACTTTCTGGAGCAGTTCCTGCTCCCTCATAAGTTGTAATGTAAATATGTAAGAATATAGACTTTTACATTCTCATCAGATAACGCATTAGAATTGTGTAAAATTTGACCCTCCTCCCCGGTTTTTGTCAAATGTCCACGTTTTGAGACCTTCTGAACCCAAAAAGAAGGTTTTCGCGAATTTGTTTAACTGTATGTAAGTGTGTATGTATGTATGTATGTATGTATGTATGTATGTATGTATGTAGATTTTTAGTCTGTTAGCACGATAACTTTCGAAATAATTGACAGAGATTTTGTGTTATTCGTAAAAAAATGCATTAAAAATAGAAAAATTGAATTTTTGGACAAACGACACAAGATACAAAAAAAATAGACAAAATTTGTTCACCCAAAAAAGAGCTAAAAATTTCTTATGAATTATTTTTTGATAGCATTCGTAGTTTTTGTTTTAATCGTGAAAAATAACATTAAAAATACAAGAAATTAAATTTTCAGAAAAACGGTGCAAGGTACGAAACAAAATTATGAACAAAACTTGTACACCCAAATAAGATCTAGAAATCTGTCATTGCTCATTTTTTGATGGAACGCGCAGCTTTTGTTTTAATCGTAAAAAATAAGACTGCAACAAAGAAATTAAATTGTTGGAAAAACGACACGAAAGAAGAAAAAATGAATAGACAAAAGTTGTTCCAACAAAAAGATCTAAAAATTTGTTATAAGAATTTATTAGAAATAAAAAAAAAATAACATTTTGGGAAAAACACAGGCTACAATAACATTTTATTTAACAAAATTCGCCTAATTTATATCTACAAATTTGCTTCAAACCACTTTACGCTAGGATGCATATTTCTAGTTTAATTCGTAAAGAATAATATTGAAAATGAACAAATTAGGCTTATGGAAAAATGAAACAAGCTGCAATACAATTTTTAATAACCATTTTTTTATAGAATACGCATTTCTTTAATTATAAAAACAAAACAATGAAAATACAGCTGTTTTAATACCAATGCATATTATGAATTGTGCTAACATAAATTTATTGAAATGATGAATTTTTTCATGGTAGTTGAGAACAAAATTTAATGGAAAATAAGGAACAAATATTAAAGTAATCATGAGAAATAAAATTTGTACTTCATTTTGCAATATCTGAATAAGCAATCCCAGGCAGAGGTACAGAAATAAATGTAATATACATTTAATATAATGGTGTTGAACACAATATAGAAAGAGTTCGCATTGTAGACAAAAAAAGAAGAATTCACAATCACCAAATTACTGTTGTCGATGCTTTGATTTTCAGTTTTAATAAGTTTGTGCACAAATGTGGGGGAAGTACAAAGGCCGAGCGCGTAGCGTGAGGAAAATAAATTATCGCGTGCGAAGCGCGCGATAAATATACTATCGAGCGCGAAGCGCGAGAACAAAAAATTCTGGAACAATGTTAGTGTTCATTTATTGAAAACCAGTGGTGGATGGCCGCCCCTAGGCTAACAGAAATTTGCCGCCCTTGGGCTAACGTAAATTCACTACTCGATTTTGAATCCACAGTAAGACATGTATTTATCAGATCATCTTTATTATTCTGAAAATACATCAAAAGGCGTACGCGACGAAAGTTAGGAACACTTTACTAAGGTGGGGAATTGTTCTTGTGTATACCATGTATACCATTAAGCTATTTCCCTTTCAGGGTAGGCGTGACACTACACGATTCGGGTAGTATTTCTAGGTGGATAGTTTTCTTGTAGTTATAAATAACTACAAGTTTGGGCTCACCACACCCATGATAAGCCAACAGCACACAGTATTTTTGAATGGTCACCCATCTAAGTACTAACCGCGCCCAACGCTACTTAACTTCAGTGATCTGACGAGAACTGGTTTTTTCAGCGTGGCAAGGCCGTTGGCCATATGAATTCAATCAAATAAATTTTTTTGCGTCTAGATTTTTGAACAGCGAATTCGCGAATAATATCATCAGAATCGAGAGAAATTAACAAATCCGATTCAATCCTAACCAGTGCAAGAGCATTAAATTGTCCTTCACCAATAGGAGATCGAAAAAAGTTTTTAACGCGTTTTAGAACAGAGAATGACCTATCTGCGTTGCAATTTGCTATTGGAGTACAAACAAGCATTCGCAATGCGATATCAACATTAACGTAAACAGTATGCAGTTAGTCACTTCTAAGTTGTTTTAACAATTCCATTCCAGAATTTCATTCCATTAGTGAATCTTTATGACAATTTTTTCCACCACGCTCAGGCTGCATCTGTGTAGAAAAAATCAGAAATTTTAAAAATTTTATCGCACGAAAATTCTGCCACCCCCCAAATTTTGCCGCCCTAGGCTACAGCATATGTAGTCTATATGGGAAATCCGCCACTGTTGAAAACATGTGAAAGTTGTTATTAATTTAAAATGGAAATAAAAAAGTTATTAAGTTTCTTTAACAAATTCTTTTTAAAACAAAAATGTTTAAGGTTAGTTTCATATGTAAATTTGTATCAGTAATTTTGTTCCTGATGCAAGATTAGAATCATAATTTTGCACCTGGAACCAAATGTTTTTAAACGGAACTTCGCAGAAATTGTTTTCATTAAATGAGAAGGCAGTAAATGCTTGAATAAAATTACAGACTTATCCCTAATAGAAGTTTGGGATAAAAAGTTCTCTTCGAAGCTATTCAATCGTTTCCATTTCTTTCCGAACCTTTCAGAAATCTGCACACGATTCTTTCCCAAAATTTCCAATAAAAAATCAATATACATAACATTTCGAGCAAAATACTGTTAATTTAATTTATAATAATTGATTTAGAAGCTATGTGCACGAACATGAATTTTTCGGTCAAAATTAGTAAAAATTTCTGATAGAAGCGGAAAGCTTGGGATGCAGATCTCAGGAGGAATCTGAAAGAAAGTCGATATTTCCTTTAAATTTCCTGCACTCGTAAGAAATACTCATTAAATTTTTCGAGTGCTTAAAAGCCTATGTCGCTTTTTCTTGTTTTCGGAGGCGATTATGTAATTTAATTTCACTTTCATTTCACTTTCAAGTGAATTTCAAATTCACCTCACTTCATTTTTTGATGTGAAACTTCTTTTGGGACGGGAGTGTAGTGGAAAAAAACGACCGACCGAACGAACTGATACCATATCTCTATCTCTATCTCTCTCTCTCTCTCTCTCTCTCTCTCTGACAAGTACATATATTTTCTATACCTTCTCTCTCTATTCGCGTCTCCCTTTTGTGCAGCGATTCATAATTGCTTGAAAGTCTCATCTTCGATATCCCCACTACTGCCACGCTAAGTAAAGCATGTATATGCTCTCTTTCTCTCTCTCTCTCTCTGCACTCTCTTACCAGGAGATCTCCTCAAAATTCATGGTGATTCCTCATGAAAATTTTCAAAGGTAATCCATCAAAGTTTCACTTATGCCGTGTAGCCCCACTACCACACATTGGCTTTTGTAAAAAAAACTAGTTGACATCTGCTGCGAATTTTGAAAAAAAATTAGTGGACTAAATTTAAAATTCACCAGCAAGTGAAATGAAATTACACAATCGCCTTCTAGGATGGATATGAGTGTCCGCAGCACAACTCATATACCTATAGCTATATCTATTAACGTACCTGCGTTAACTTATTCTATGAGTAAATGCTCATTTAAGCTTAGGAGTTTCTATGGGGTTTTCCGAGTCTTTTTCATTAGCGAAAAATAAATTTGTAAGAGATTCTAAATAATTTTGGTATTTTCATCACAGATTAATAACAATTTTCTGCATGTCATAAATAAATAAACTCTGACATAGTTCCAGATGAGTGATGTAAGAAAATGAATCTCACCTTTTAACCACGATAAAATAAACATAAACTTAGATGTCTATAGTTCCAAAGTTTCACCAGTCCAAAATTTAGATAATTTTTTCAAGAACATAAACTACCTTACTCTGTTAAATAATAATTATCTCTTATCCGCTTAGTGCTACTACAAAATTTGTACATGCTTATAGATTTATATTACACCTGATAAGCAAGTAGGAACTGCCCCGCAACGTCCCCTGGTAGAAATTTCGGCAAGAAAATTTAGGACAGTTTCTTATACGATTTTCCTTCAGATTGTTTCCGAGGTGTGGATTCAAAATTATCTGTTCCTATCAGAAATTTTAAATAATTTTGACCAAAAATTTGAAGTTAGTGAAGATAGCTAGTAAATTACTCATTAATGAAATTAACAGCATTTTTTCTTAAAATTCTATATGGATTTTTCATCAGAAATTTTCGGGAATAATCGGATGCAGGTCTCGGGAAGGTTCAGAAAGAACTTTCTATCCGAAATTACAACCAGGATCGTTTAATACTTAATAATAAAGCTTTTAGCCTTTGTCTGAAAATAGCTGACGATGAAAAATGGGTTTTTATTTTCCTACTTTTGAAATAAATATTAAATTTAAATAAACTAAATGGAATTTAAGTCAATTCTACTGAATGCAAATAAACTCAAATATATTTTGGACTTGAACGGAATTTAATTAATTAAAATTAATATAATGAAATACAATTGAATAGATACGGATCATGTAAATTCCTGATGAATCGAATTCCGGCTAGTCATATTTTGGCATCTTTCATAAGGAGAAATAGGAGGAAAAATCTTATGTTAAACAAATTTTTCGCAGTGATATGATACCGACCTTACCGGAACTCAGGATAATTCAAGATAATTCAACGGTATTCAAGTGAATTTACTGAAATTCAAGTTAAATCAAGTGAATTGGATATAATTCAACTGGAACTACTAAAATTCGGAGTTCACGGAAAGGGATTTAAGTTCAACTAAACTCAAGTGCATTTAACTAAATTCATTTCCAAAGATTTATGTGAATTTAGGTCACATATTTTGAATTTTGATGAATTCAATATAATTCAGATAAATTTCACTAAATTAAGGCGAATTCGACTTAGTGATAAATATGAATGGATCTTGGTAAACTTGAAAAGATTCTAGTGATTTATATTGATTTCAAATAAATTAAAGATGATTCGGAAAGTAGAACAGCAATTCTCTTTATTTTTTCCACAGTGAGAAATATGGAAATACTTAAGTTCTTAAACTTTTGTTTCTGTAAAGTGAACATTTGACTTTTAAAGACTTTTTGTTTACTCTCTTAAAAAACTGCTATTTAATCTAACTTGAAAGAGAATTATTATAATTCTTAAGTAACCCGAACAGTTTCTTTTTTACGCTACCGTCACTTTCATCATGCTATTGATAGAGCTCGAAGCTAAACGAAATAAAAACCATAAAGCGTAAGCCAACAATTTCATAAAGAGAAGGTGGAAGATTTTTTCAGCTCAAACAGCAAAAGCTAAATAGAATGTTTGCTCTCATACATACCATGAAATATATGAAATAATTTTGTATAAAGTGTATATACTGCCTGTTCAAACGTGCTTCTGGCGAAAATTGAATCTTTAAAGTGTCGTCGACAGCGTATCCTTTACATAGAAATGTGTTTTACACAAGATGCGTTGAGGTGGAAACGAAGAATGATTAATGTTATGTAATTAGGTTCAGTATTCAGGTATCTCTTGTACTCAAATCAACAATTGAACAGCGCATACCTATTATCTACCCTCTGAAATTTCAACTCCGCCTTCATCGTACACCCACCAATGATCCTGCTGCGTTATCAAGTCTGTTTCGAAAAGAAATTAAGGGACCACAAGTCAAAAACTCTCCTCATAATACCGAAATTTAGTTTAATCAACGAAAGGGGTAACAACAGATTACGAAAAAATAATGTATGTATTCAGTATTATTAAAAATGTTTATTTGTCATTCACGAGGTGAATATTGGAAGTTTAATTTTAGCTAATTTTAAGAAAATCGATTTCGGAGGAAACAGCATGATGCATTGAGTAAAACTGTATAGGCTTTATAAGTGGGATAATTGGTTCAAGTCTCGCTATAATAGTACATTCAAAAAGTTATATTTTTTGTTTATGAAAATGCTTACATCATGTTCATACACAAATTCACAATCTCGATATCTATAAATCTTTCGTATATATCAAAACGAAACTTCATCTGTCTGTCTGAATGTTCCCCTATAACTTAAGAAAGTGTTGACTGATCGTGATGTAGTTCTATTGTACCATTATCTAGGGGTATTTTGAGTCACATATGTCACGTATGTCAAAATGTTCTTGAAAAATGTACAATAAAAAATTACAGATCCAAAATGGTGACACAAATTTGGTAAATTATGCTATTTGTATGAAACTTGTTTAATTTCAAGTACCGCATTAAAAATTAAAAACTTCAAATGACCGATCCAATACAGCGACTAGATTTTTAGAAAAGATGTCCGATATTCATATTCATATTTTAATTTCTGTTGCTATTCATTTTTTTTTTAATTTTCGACGACCCGGTTGGAAAGAGGAAAAGTTGGAGGGGAGCTCAGCCTAGATTTTTGTAGAAGAAAGGACATATACTGCGCTTCATTATAAAAAATGTAATTCTGCAAAATTCTTTCTGAAGCACTCGGGAAAGACCGGGTACAATAGTTATTATAATAACAATAATCGATGGAGGGCATTCAAATTAAAAATGGTTATATATGATTAAATAAATACTAGAAAATGTAATGTATACATGGGGTGAGTGATGAAGATATTTCTTTTTACATTGAGGAAAGTGCAGCCAGCGAGACCTTAACCAGCAATCCCTGGCGGACCGAATGAACGGAACGGATACGCTACAGCGTATCCTTATAGTATCCACATCGTATCCTCTCCCAATTATGCAAGAAAAACTCATTAAAAAAGCAAGATGAACATTTAACTTGTTGAAATTCGGATTCTACGTGAAAATTTGCGTTAGAAGGTCACGGAGTATCAATAGTTTTTCTTGCAGCGTTAAAAACTTTAAAAAAATATAATACCTATCGGCAACGTGGGCTCATGGCGACTTCAATCGCATCCATAATCGCGTAGATAGTATGTTGCTACTGAACGACGATACATTTGCAGTCGCCTTCCGCCCACAATAATGACAGGTATAATGTTTTTTTAAAGTTTGTAACGTTGCAAGAAAAACTATTACAATTAATCCGTGACCTTTTAACGGGAAATTGCATTTAGAAACCGAAATTCAACAAGTTAAATGTTCATCTTTCTTTTTTAATGAGTTTTTCTTTTATGATACGGAGAGGATACGATGTGGATACTATAAGGATACGCTGTAGCGTATCCGTTCCGTTCATTCGGTCCGCTAGGGATGTCACACTTATAAGACCAGAGCGCTCTTTGGTGAGACCTGGTGATTACTTTTACACGCAATGAGGATAAATTCAAACAAAAAATTCAACGCCTGAACCTTCAATTGTCAAACTTCTTAAATAATTTTAACAGTTCGATTCCATCTCCTCGCAGGAATCAAATTAAAACTGTAAGTCATTGGAAGATGCCGGGTGCATCGCCAGGCAACACGTAACTGATAATTGTAAAGGGCGGGAAAACTTCGACCAGTATTGTTGTAAATTAAACCGTAAAATACAATATATTCACGTTGTTCCATTTAATATCATAACTTTAAACGCCATCGCCGCGGGCCGAGCGCTGGGATCTCGTTGTAATTTGATTGCGCGCCCGTCGACAGGTTTTGTCCTCAGCTTCGCGTGGACTTCCGGTTCGAAAAGTCATTACTATTTTGTAATAGGAAACGGGAAAAGAAGAAAATGAGTTAGAGTAGCTTGGGAGAATCGCCTTCGGTAATGGGTCGATACGCAGCAAGTGAAACCTGTGTGAACTTAATGTTGTTCAATATAAACGAGAAAAGAAAATTTAATATCCGCATATCCCTTAGTTTTTCTTTTAATTAAACAATTTTCCATTCAAAGCATTGTTCTAAAAACTCGAAAGGAAAGAAATCTTCGCATTTTGAATTTTGTATAATTTTTCTAACTAACTATATATGAACAAATAATTGATATTCAGCGTTTTATATTTTAAGTTTTCCGTCTCGAAATATATTTCTATTTTACCAATGTATAAAACAGCGTTTATTATTAACAGATGAAGTAAAGATTCCTTGTTTCTCCGCTTTTGAGAAACACGCAAAATTTCACAGCACCGTTTCGATTTCCGTGGCTATTTGTTCACGACTTTACTCATGCCTCCAGAGTATTCAAGAATGACGTGAAAGCGCCAGCTTAATTTTATTCATAAGGCTCCTTGTCTCGTAGCACTGACTATGGAAAATCAGAGAAATATCATCTTCCGTCCGGAAGCACACAGAACGACGCTACGTTAAAACAAAAGTGAAGGGGTGCGAGATAACAAAGAAAATTCGAACCATTTCGATAGTTACACTGTGTTTTGAAGATTCTAGTGGAAAGGTACCAACTAATTAAATTTCAAAACAAATGATTTCTAATTAATTTAACAAGCTCACCTTTCATTTTTTACTCGCAGGTCCGACAATACGCAAGCAATTAAATTTATATTAACCACGAAACGCAACATATGTAATATTTATGTGATAAAGTGAATACGAAAATAAAGACACTTTTATACAAAAAATAATTGTATTTAAAATAATTTATTTTGTTCTTGTAGTTTTAGGTTTTTTTCTTCTGTGGCTGATATTTTTAATATTGTATAAACTTATTAGATATCCTTGAACTAACAAATCATAAGAAAGGTTATAAAATTTCAATATCATCTGAAATAACGTAGACGAATATTATAATTTACTGTATATTTTTGGTAGCTGACTCTGAATCCGAAAGCAATGTCTGTTTATCACACTAGGTTTTTGAGAAAATTGAGGTCAAATGTACAAACACCACATTTTTTATATTTTATAAAAATCATAGTAAACAAACAGGACGTATTAGTAACTTTATAAAAGGCTTAAAGCTTAAGCCTTGTAGCTTGAGATTAAAAAAACTTGTATTTTTATAAAATTATATTTGAAGTGCTATTTATATTTTTCGAGAATTCTGTTTTGGCCCCATGCATTTCCATACCCTTTGAATTCACGAGTGCGAACATCAATTTATGCCATTGTAAAAGTCTCTGACAGATTGGTCTCGTTCACTACATGATTTTTAGAACTTAGCCAAGAACGCCGTTTTCGCACTTTTGACCTACATCGTATCTAAAACCTAGCATGATACAGGGATTTCGCTTTTAGATGCGGCTTCAGCGACGGAAACTCTGCGCAAAATGACACCAGCCAGGTGAAAAAGTTATGGTGGACAAGACAATGATATTTTTAATTTATTTTATAAATTTTAATATAATTATATAATTTATTTATTTATAAATTTATAAATTATAATATATATTATATAATATAATATATTTATATTTTTATATATAACCTTTATAAATTTTATAAATATAAATATAATATAAATTTTATAAATTTGCATATTAGTATAACTTGATTATATTTTATTCATAAAAATAAAGGAAATTATTATTTATTTCACGATTGTCAAATATTACACTTTGTACATTTTATGCTAAAAATTAAGCAGGCATTAAAATATGCTATTAATAAAAATATGAAATCAAAACTCGCTCTTACAATGTGATTGAAGCAGAACATCGAGATTTTTTAATTGATATTAATAAACCAGTTCAATAAAATTCCAAGTATAATAGGGTACCAAGAAAGTTGCCACGCCGGGTGAGATTCTGCACTCTCTACATCTCATATATAGAGTCGCTTTGTAGTCGTGTTCTTCAATGTGACTTTGACTTTTGTAGCGTCAGCACACATGTAAGTGATAAATTTTCATGATTATTTACCAAAAAATTATTATTCACGATTACGTGTGTCCAGTTTCGTCGCAGGGACCCGAAAATTTTTAGCGCTTGGTTTAAAAGACAATTTTTTATTTGAATTCGCGCGAATTTGTATGAAAACAAAAGTTAGTTCAGTAGTTTGATTCTTCTGGAGGGCATTTCGATCACGTGCATCGACATCGATATTTTTAGTAGAAAATTTCGGGGTGCGGCACTTCTGCCCGTCAGTCGGTATAGATGCCGCACAGACACTCCGGCAGAGATGCCATACTTGACGGCTGAGGGGTGCGCTACGTAGATATGAATTTTCTACCAAAATAGTAAAATATTCAACCCTAAAAGAAGAATTTTCAATTAGAAAGGATAACTTCTTAATAAAATTGTCGAAATTTCATCAAAATAATTAAATTTCGTTGCAAACAGTTTCATTTTTAGCCAAAATAGATCAAATTTCTACACAAACAGATGAATGTTCAATCTAGAAACATTTTTCAGTCAAGAAATAAACAAATTTTCAATTAAGTTGTTGAATATTTTCTACAAAAAAGGTCATTTTTTACCAAATAAATTTTTTTTTAACCAAAATGATGAATTTTTAACCAAAAATATAATAGTAGACTATTCACCCAAAAAGAATTAGCTCAAGAAAATAGATAACAACTGTTCATATACGAAGTATTGAATAAAAATTATTGATAACTTTTTTCATGAAAATTTCAATAGTAAATCGCTCTACTACATATCCCTTAAGACCAATAAACGCTTATAATATCAAGCTGGAGTACGAATTTCTGTTGTAGAACAACCTGAAAATAGCGTTTTCTTTTTACAAATTGATCAAATGCGGCGTCTCACTTGGACATGCTTCATCTCACCCAGAATGGACTTTTTTTAAAAACATTCGTGGTAATTAGAAAATTCCTTTTCTTATGGCAAAAACTGTATTGACGTCTTGTAGGGTCACCTAACAATTAATAACAATTATTTAATAATAATAAATTTTTATAATTATAATTATATGATTATAATTATAATTATTTAATTGATTATTGTTGGAATTACTTTGATATAGTATCGAATTTAAAAAATATGCGGCATCTCTCCCGGACTAACCCTAAGGGATCGTTGATATAGTACTAAACACGTTCTTTTTACATTCTCATCATAATGAGAAGGTATTGATTTTATGTGAAAAATGACTTTCGCGGATTCCATCAAGTGTCGACGTTTTGAGGCCCCCTGAGTCAGAAAAAATACTTTTTACGTCGGTGTCTGTCTGGCGTTGTCGTTGTCGTTGTCGTTGTCGTCGTCGTCTGTATATCGGATAACTTTTGAAAGACTAATCGGATTGGATTGTGTTTTGGCAAAATTTTTTAGACCATTTTTTTCCAAATTTGAAAATTATATGTGCGGCCGCTTATAGTACTCGAAAATTTAAACAATTTATCCTCTCTCGGGTGTGTTTTTTCACAATATTTCATTTTTTTTATGTTCTCAATACTATTTCTAACGATTGAAACAATAAAATATAATAATAATTCAAACAATTTATTCTGACTGAAAATCTGACTTTTATTTCAGAATGCGTTTTGATCTTTGTTTACTAAAATAATTGCTGTGAAAAAATTCGACTATTACATTTATATTTCAAGAACTATGCTCCAAATAGACGAAATGAATATATATATATATATATATATATATATATATATATACATATACATATATATATATTAAAAAAAAAAGAGTTATTGGTTCCTCGTTTAGAGGTGGGCCGGGAATGCGCAGGTGGATACATATAAACTCCTATCTAATACAACGCTGCTGAAGGCTGGTGACCTTCTCAGTATAAAACAGCAACCAATTGGGACTCTCTCGGTTTCCATTCCTTTTCCTCGCCCCCCCCTCCCCCCGTAACAGAAGTTTTAGTGGGACTGACGTTAGAACTGGACTCTCCACTATACGACGAATCACTACTTAACTTGGACATGATTTCGACTCGCAAAACAAATTTCGCGCATAAAGGTGGCAGTTGGGTGTACAACTGTACAATATAAACAAAAGAAAGCACTATAATTATAGTCCAAGAGCTGGTGAAATTTTTTCCGGCTGATTTTTAAATGGCTGAAAAAATTATATAATATAGCCTCGGATGGGTAAAATATGAAATCGAGTGACTGCCAGCTCGAATCCATTGCGTTTGTTAATAAAAAAATTGTTTATAGCGTTTTTTGAAATAAAGAACCGACCAATCGCGTTATGCATGAAAATTTGTTAACATATAGTAAAAACATTGCTAAGAACGATTTCGAGTGACTGCCACTCGAAATCCGTTGTTAAGTCGTGACTGCCAATCAAAAATCGCAAAAAATCTTGTTGAAAATTCGGCTGATTTTAAAATGCACGAACAAAAAAAAAATTTAATTGAAGGCATAAGAACTGCATCGCTCTGTTCGCGCTGCATCTTACCGCTGGTTTATCGGTATTCTTGGCTACAATATTGTATCCTAAATATGTTTATCTGTCCTTTATATATATACATATATATATATTTTACTTTATATATATATATATATATATATATATATAAATAATAAAATGGAAGTTTCGCATGGAAAAATCAAAACATTTTGTCATAGCGTCGAAGCAAATTTTAATAATCGCACAAAAATTTAAAGTCCAAAAATGGGAAAACCTCTTGTTTAAACGATAAAAAAGTATCTCATTTTTTCATACTGAATTTGTGTATAATTTTCCTGGAAAAATGTTTGCAACCAAGTACAGAAATTTGTTGCAATTCGTGAAAAATAAAAAAAGCCTTCTAAACACAAAAAATTCTTGTAGTTTTTTATATGAAATATTTTCCTCATATTCACATTTCCATAATCAAAGTAATTTGCAATCAAACCAACGACATAATTGCATTGTAATGCGCAAAAATACGTTACTTTACGTATGTAATTTACTCTTTCTGTGGCGTCGTAGAAACTTCTCGTAGTTCTATCCCTCTCTTTTGAATTTCTACTTCCTCGCTTTTTTCCTCGTTGTCTTGAGGATTTTCAATGTCGGACGCTTTCTCGTGATCTGCCCCTGAATTCTCGATTGCGCTCTCCTTTGACTTGCCAGAAACATTTTGCTCTGCAGAAGATCCCCTAAAATAACATAATATTACGAATTATACTTTCCAGATCCAAGATATACAATAATTTCACGCAAAGAATCAGGCAAATTACTAAAAATCTTATAATTATTTGTACTTAATCTTTATCATTTGGCGCGACAAAAATTATATACTTATATTTCTTTTGCAAAGCTAAAAATTTGACGCGACACGCTCTGTGATAGCCATCGATCTCGCTTACTGATGGCGGAAGAACCACCTCGCCAAATTTCGAATTGTGTTTTTTGCGACATTCAAGAATGTAATTAAACTTTGCTAAAGTCGCAACTGTGAACAATATCACATTTTCATCTCGTTCTTCACAAAAAATGCAGAATTTCTCCGTTTCACTCATATTGAAACGAGCGAAAATACGCATCTTAAACACTCAAATTAAATCAAAGGACAGATAAACATATTCAGGATACAATATTGTAGCCAAGAATACCGATAAACCAGTGGTAAGATGCAGCGCGAACAGAGCGATACAGCACGGGCCGGACGATGCGGCGCGGACTTTGGGGGCTGGCAGTCAGTAGAAAACAACGGCTTTGACATGGCAGTCACTCGGGAATATTTTTCTTATGCCTTCAATTAAATTTTTTTTTGTTCGTGCATTTTAAAATCAGCCGAATTTTCAACAAGATTTTTCGCGATTTTTGATTGGCAGTCACGACTTAACAACGGATTTCGAGTGGCAGTCACTCGAAATCGTTTTTAGCAATGTTTTTACTATATGTTAACAAATTTTCATGCATAACGCGATTGGTCGGTTCTTTATTTCAGAAAACGCTATAAACAATTTTTTTATCAACAAACGCAATGGATTCGAGCTGGCAGTCACTCGATTTCATATTGTACCCATCCGAGGCTATATTATATAATTTTTCAGCCATTAGAAATCAGCCGAAAAAAATTTCACCAGCTCTTGGACTATTATAGTATATTGCATAACTAGAGGGAGATCTTTTCATTTTTGCGGCGAATGGGAGGCGAGCACGCAAGCGCGAGCTGTAAAAAAGTACTGCAAGCATTCCTGAGTCCCAGAAATTCGAAAAGATCTCTTCAAAGTCATACACGACACTTTTTTGACACTCTTTATGATTTGGCCGAAATCATAGGGGTCTTAGAAAAATATGGCAATGGTCCCTAATATTTGATGAATATTTATAAATATTTTACAATTGAAGTAGGGTAGAGCGGGGTTAAAAGTGCGAAAATGGACTTTTCATAGCCCGTGTGAAAAAATTTCGTGGCGCTGTGCTGTTTCTGTCTAGTCCGCCTGGACTCCAGGGCTGACTGTCCAGTGGCTGGGCTGGGATGTACGCGCGGATATATATATATATATATATATAGATTTTGCAGTTATTTAAAAATATAAAAAAAAGTTTGTGTACACAAAAAATGAGTTTCTGCAAATCATGTGCATACGCCGGGTGTCGAACTTTTGATGCAACTACATATTATGTGGCTGTAACTTTGTCCCGTCACCTCAATACACTCAGCCATCTAAATGCTAAAAATGTTCTCATTTTTGTCGGATATGAATTTCAATTCATTACGTCGTAATATTTATTCGAATAAAACATAAACAATTTTTAAACATCAAAAGTGCTTGATGTGTGGATAAATCATCGAAAACAATAAAGTTTGTATGATTATACTTGCAATGAGGCTAGGAAATAATGGTTGTTCGTTATATTAAATAATTAATATGTTAGGATTAATTATCATTTACAGAATCAATACAAAGTAATTAAAATAAATTAAATAAACCATTCATGTTAAAATTTGATTTTCTGGAATTCTAATATTTAATTAAATTGAAAGTAAATGTTTTTAAACATTCTTTGAAAAAAAATCGTTGTTGATAATACAGTTCGTACATTACGATTTCAATCACCTTCAATAATTATTGTTTATTATCTTAAATATGTTATAATGTACATTTATTTATGACTTGAGCATTTATGCATTTATGTATTGTAATTTCCTAAATCTTTTATTCCAAAATTATTATTTTCTGAATTCACTTCTAAGTCCAAACCGTGATTCTGTCTAGAAACTATCTAAAATCTGTACGGTCTTGATTTATTCAAATTCGCAACGAACTCCTATATAGCGCCAAGACTGGGATTAGACAGCAGAAAGGTTTGAATCAAACACGTAGCAAAACTAGACAGCGCCAGTATGGCGCCAGGCTAGTATTGCGTAAATAGACAGGCTTGAGAAAAACTGTACTGGCTTTAGCATGATTCAAGACTGCCACGCAATTTTTTCCACACGGGAACACTGTGACCAAACGAAATTAGATATTGCCTTGATGTTTGCCTTAAAATATATGTAAGACATTAAAGTTCCAAATTCTAATCATAATACATTGATATGCATTCCATCTATTATGTTATATATATAGTTAAAAGTTTGTCATAAGGACAACCGCAGGATTTCGCTGGGAACGGGTGCTAATCTGAAAAATTGCACCCGCTCCCAGCGAAATCACGGTAAAATTTCAGCTGTAACCACGTATCAAGACCGTGAGATAGGTGGTTACAGTCTGCGACGAATTTTATACGACGATCTGGCAAAAGTCTCGTGCACCATGAGGACACGGAGCGATCCAAGGACGACCGCCTTCTGCACTTTCCCCGCAAGTGTCTCAGCATTTTGTTGACACACAGGGATGCTTTTCAGGATATTAACCAGTGAAACCTCGGCACCTCCAAGGGCGCCGATGATTCAGACGATTAACTTAACAGAATATTCTGGGTATAACCGTCGCAACTCCCTTATAAGATCTTTATACCTCTCTGTCTTTTCTTTCTCTTTGGCTGTGACGTTTTTGTCAGCTGGTGCTGAAAATTCGATAACGAACATGGTTCGTTTCTCGAAGTCACGGAGAACTATGTCAGGCCTTGAGTGCACAACAGACACAATTGCCGAGAATATGAAGTTCCAGTATATGCGGCACTTCTCATTTTCGACAATTGGCTCTATTTCCCTAGGAGCGTTTAGCGGAGCGGTATTTGGGCCAATGCCGTAAGAGTGACAGAGATGGTAATAAAGCACTCTCAGTGCCGCATTGTGCCCTTGGATGTAGGTCGTTCCCGCATGAGTTGGACAACTAGATAGTGTGTGTCCTAGATGCTCCGGGTGTGCATGACACGCTCTGCAGCTATCATCGGGAATGTCTTGGCTCAAAATGTGACGGGGGTATGCTAGAGTGGAAATGACACCGTCTTGACATGCCAAATGCAAACCTCCGTGCCCTACTTCATTCCAGGTGATTTAAGGAAAGCAAACGTTAGCTCATAAGACATCGAGTGATCTTCCATATTTATGTGGAAGATGCCGTGCATCCTCTTGTCGAGAAGCTGTTCGCGGAAGTTTTTCTCCTGTGCTTTCTTAATCTGGGCCTTCAGGAGTGAGTATTCAAGATAGATAAGATTTGATGCATTTTGTTCGCCCCTGATATTAGAGTCAAGGCCGAGTTTTTCAGCAGCCTCCTTCGCTGCTTTGTACAGAAACGCCCCTTTGCCCATTTCTTCGCGTGTCCTGACCATTTTAAGAAGAGGGTCTTGTCCATTTGCGACTATATGTGCTGTACCCAGTATAATCCTATTGTGAAGACATTCAAGATTCAGTATTCCGCGACCACCTGGACGGCGTGAGATGTAAAGTCGCGGAACAGAAGACTTAAGGTACATGCTTTTGTTCATGTGCATAACCTTTTGGGACCCGATATCGAGGGATCTGAGCTCGTTCTTCGTCCATGGAACTACTCCAAATGAATAGAGTACTACTGGGACGGCAAGCATATTCGTCACAGATACTTTGTTCCTCGACGACAGTTCGGAAGACCATATCCTTCGGATGAGACGTTAGTATCTGCATCGGAGAGTATCCTTTATAGATTCCATGTCCTGAATACGGCTCTGTGGCGCTTCTGTCGACGAGCTCAGAATCTTCGGGGATGCCATTAAGTTTTCCTTTCTTCAAATTAACCTTGGCGCATTTCTCTAACCCGAAATCCATTCCAATCTCTTGAATGTACTTTTTGACAATGTCTAGAGCTATATGTAGTTTCTCTTTATTTTTAGCATAGATCTTGAGATCATCCATGTAAAATATATGAGTGACCTTATGCTTTCGATCTCCAGGTTTGCCGCGGAGGTAACCTTCGGAATGGCGAAGTGCGAGAGATAGTGGCAATAATGTGAGGCAAAAGAGGAGAGGGCTCATGGTGTCGCCCTGAAACACACCTCTCTGAAAGGTGACACTGTAAGTGATCACACGATGTTTTCCAGATGAGATAGTAAATCTGGGTTTTCAAAGCGGCATTAATCTCTCTATGCACCTCACGATGTGTTGTTGAACCTTGAAGCTTTCCAACAGATGATAAGTCCGTGGGAGGTTGAATCGAAAGCTTTCCGGTAAGCAATCCAGGCCATCGATAGGAATCGCTGATAGGATGCTACGTCTTTACAAACACATCTATGGATGATCAGGTTCTTCAGACATCCTGCTACGCCTTTCCTTGAGCCGCGTGGTACATACATCTGTCGCCACACAGGTCCAATTCTCCGAAGAATCCTATCATTTAGGATAGATGTGAAGATCTTATACAGCGTGTTCAGACAAGTTATTGGCCTGCAATTCTTAGGGGCCGCTAAGTTGCCCGTCTTCGGTAGGAGCACTGTGCGCCCTTCTGCCAACCACTCCGGAATAGGCTCTTCCGACTTTAGATATAAGGTGAAAATTCAGGCCAGATGCTGGTGGGTTGAAGGAAACTTCTTCCACCAGAATGTCTTGATACCATCTGGTCACGGAGCGAAATAGTTCTTCATGCCTCTTAATACGTTTCTCACCTCCTCGGTACTGATAGGTGGGCATTCCTCCTCAGGTGTTATGAGGGCATTGCACAGCTCCCTAAGCTATTTATGTTCTTTGAGCCTTCTTCAAGTGGATGTTGGACTTCGTAGACTTCTTTTCAAAATGCTTCGACCTCCTCTGGTTTGGGAAGATAGCCGAAAGTAAGTGTCAGTAGCTTTGACTTCTTAATTGTGTGATGGCGGATCCGCATTTCGCGCGCGAACTGTCGAACCTTGGCAGTGAAAATCCTGCCAGATGTTATGTAGTACTGTCTTGCCCTGTCTTGTACTGTCTTGCCCAGCCTATCTTTGTGCTGAGTTGATGCATTCGTCTTTTGGTCTTATGATCAACCGTTGGTTTTGTTTTATGGTTTGCATCTTCCAAAGTTCTCGCAGTATCGTACACACCACAATTGATAGTCCAGAGGTCGAATTCTTCGGAAAAATCTCCACGAAGCTCATCATCCAGTCCAGTCAGATCTTTAGGCTTGGGAGAAACCTGAAAGTTGATATTTCTCCAGGTCCTGAAGCATCGTTCTTCCTCTATTGGATGCCTGTTCGCGGTTGGTCTCAGTTTCGCCTCTCTTTCTCTATTGCCGGCTTGTTCTGGCTGCGGTTGAGTAGGCGCTCCGCTTATATGACCCCTTTTCCGGAGTTCCTCGGCACGGTTTCGCAGACGTTTATGCGAAAAATGCGAGAGCTCTGGGTGTGTCTCACACCACAGAGTATGCAGTCGCGCCATGGAACCTTTTCGTTCAGGGGCCATACTGGTATCACAGCACTCCAGCAGGTCGTCCCTGAGTCGATCCCTCCACTTAGAAGTACTGAGATTCTGCCGGTCAATCGCATTGACTCCATCTTGATTGGCTTCCCCAACTCTACTATCGGCGCAAAAATTATAGGCATCTGCCTTTGAAGCTTAAC
>CAKNYM010007689.1:0-21256 GCA_932195095.1 Andricus curvator | reverse complement strand
ATTCTCTCTCCACCTGTCACTAAACACGTTCTCACTTCCGCCACCAACATGCAAGTCCTCCCTGGAACATCATCATCATTTAATTTCACTTCGACAAAAGATACAATTGTATACATTTTTACAAAATATGAGCGCAACTTTCATACTACGCGGGATGCACATGGCAGCCGCACATGCGCAAATAAACTTCCGATAGTTAGGTAAAATGGTCTATTATGAATTTCATTTTTTTAATACATTTTCGATGATTAAAAATAATGCTCAAAAAATTTCATATATTATAAATTGGACATTATTTCCTTTTACACTTGTGTGTTTCTAAAATTCAAATATTTAAAACAAACCAAGATTTGAACAAAACAAGAATAAAAAAAACAAAACCATCTCTGCAGACAAGCTTCATGCTGCGAAAAAATAAAGATGATTTATTTTTTATTTTATACGAGCTCACGAGCATGAGAATATGCTCGAGAATATGCTCAACCTTTATGTGCTTTGAGAATTTAATGAGCATTTATGAGCATTTTGAATCAGGATTTAAAAAATCGTATTTTCTACTTTTATTAATAATAATTACATTATTTCAATTACCCGTGAAAACGCATCGCTTCAAATTGGAAAGGGTGCTAAATTTAAATGATAAAAGATGTCAAAGTAATAGAAAAAATATTATTCGCATTAAACAGTGCCTTATTCAGGGTAGCTACAATATCCCAATTTCTAAATTCTTCTAGGTATAAAACCAACCATACAACTACAAGATTATTAATAATAATGCAAAATAAATTTTGTTTCTAAATATATTTAAAACCCTTTTTTGTTGTGTTTTCAAGTAAAAAACAATAAAACTAAAGAAATGAATTTTTAACTAAAATGATGAATCTTCAATCAAAACTAAGAATTTTTAATCAACTATTCAGTTGAATTTTCAACCCAAAAGATTAGTTTTCTACCAAAAATACTCATTTCAAACAAAGTTTATGAATTTTCATCTAAAAAAAATCAATTTTCAAGCAAGATTAGAATAGTTAAATTGTCAGAAAAATAAATGTTCAACCAAAAAAAAAAGAATTTGAAAAAAATATAAATTTTCAAGCGAAAATGGAATAGTTATATCTTCAGTTAAAAAAAATAATTTTCAACTAAAAAGGAACGAATTTTCAACCAAAGAAATTATTTTTTATCACTATAATGAATTTTCAACCAAAAATATGAAATTTTTTTTTCAAATAGTCGATTTTTCAATCCAAAAGGTGAATTTTCTATAAACAACAAAAAAGACGATTTTTCAACTAAACAGTTGTTTTTCAATGAAAGAAATTAATTCTTAACCAATAATAGAATAGTTAAATTTTCTACTAAACGGATAATTTTTTTAAGAAAAAGATTACATTTCTATCGGAAAAAGTAAATTTTCTACAAAAAATGTAATAGTTAATGTGAATTTTTAACTAAAATGATGAATCTTCAACTAAAAAAATTTAATTTTCAACAAAATACATGGATTTCAAACTAAAAAGATAAATTTTCTACCAAACATAAAGTAGGATAATTTTCAGTCAGTAAAATGAATTTCCAAACAAAAAACAAACTAATTTTCAACCAAAGAAATTAATTTTTAACCAAAAAGATGAAATTTCAACTAATGAGAGTACTCTTTTACGAAAAAGACGGATTTTCAACAAATAGTTAAATTTTCACCGAAAACAGATAAATTTTCAACTAAAAATAGAATAGCTGAATTTTCAGTAAAAAAAATTAATTTTCAATAAAATTAAAGTAAATTTTCAACGAAATAGTATAATTTTCAACCAAGAAGATTAAATTTCTATCAGAAAAGATAAATTTTCGACAAAAAATGGAAGTTGTATTTCAGGTTTAAAAAATGAATTTTATAAATAAGAAAAGTCTCATTTTCAGTCAAAAAGATCAATTTTCAACCAATAAGATGAATTTTTAACAAAGCACATGAATTTTCAACCAAATATTTGAATTTCTAGAGGAATTTCCAACCAAAAGGATGAATTAATCACCAAGAAGATTAAATATTCTCCCACAAAATTCGAGTTTTCAATAAAATACAGGAATTTTAAACCAGATATTTGAATTTCCAACTTAAGAAGATAAATTTTGAACCAAATATGTACGAGTTAAATTTTCAGTTCAAACAATTAATTCTCACCTAGAAAACATTATTGTCAACAGAAGAATTAAATTTTGAACAAAAGAAGGATGAAACATCAACCAAGTAAATGAATTTTTAACAAAGGAGTTCCACTTCCAACTAAGTAGTTGAATTTTCTACCAAAAAAGATTCTCAACTAAAAACGTAATACATATTTTATATTTTAACTGAAAAGGATTTTAATTTTATACCAAAAATAGTTGAATTCAACCAAAAAAGATTAATATTCTACAAAATGGTTTGAATCCTCAAGCAAAACAGATTAATTTTCAACCAAATATTTTCGTTTTTCAATCATAATAATAAAATTGATTTCAACTTTAATTTATCGAAAATTCCCTAACTCTGTCAGGTTTTCCCTGATATTCCCTGACTTGCTGGAATTACTTGACCTGTAACAACTCTGTAATTTAAAAAAAGTAGATATTCATTTCACTCTAGAATGTTTTGGTGAAAATATATATGTATTAATTATGATATATATTTGTTTAAACAATAAATGCTTTAAATTTTCTTTAATGCTCTATAAATGCTCTGTTCGAGCTTAAATGCTGAGCATATTCTCGAGAGCATTTGCTCAACATAAATTCTTGAGCATTTAAGGCCATGTGACGAGTGGGTCACGTGACCGGATTCCTACCTTACCGACACTTTTTTTATTTGTAAACTTATTTTCACACGAATAGCCACATCGAGTTGAAAATTTGGGATAATAAATAAGAAGCACTAAGAAATGCGGCTCTGGCCCTAAATTTTTATAATTATGAAAAAAGTTTGTTTTTCAAATAATTTCTTTTTGCTTTTTTCATATTTATTAAAATTTAGGACCAGAGCCGCATTTCTTAGTGCTTCTTATTTATTATCCCAAATTTTCAACTCGATGTGGCTATTCGTGTGAAAATAAGTTTACAAATAAAAAAAGTGTCGGTAAGGTAGGAATCCGGTCACGTGACCCACTCGTCACATGGCCTTAAGAACTCTAGGCAGACTTGAGTCATAAAGGATGGTAGTTTTTCCTTTTCTCGCTAGGATCGCCCAAAGGAAAATCCGAGCTCGAAAACTGCCTTACCTGCTCCCCGCTTCGCTGAATAGAAGAACACTTTACTAAAATCATGCTATCGAGGAAAATTGATTTCTTTTAATTTTTACATGAAAAATATAATTTTTTTCGAAAAAAAGCGAACTTTATGTCTTTATACTCTTTAGTTTGGCCTGAATTTTATTTTTGCGATTCAATTTCGATTTCCGGGGCCCTTTAGTATATAATTGTTAGTGATGCATGTCGATCATTTTTGGACAAAATCGAGATTTGTTTGAAACATAGTTAGATGGAACTGAAATGTAATGGAGATCAAGAATTTGCAATGAAAAAAGACGATCGAGACGAGACGAGACGATCATCTCGACCGAGTGATCGTTTGTCTCGATGTGATGAGTATGGTGTTCAAGGTTTTAATTTATTCTGACGAGATTTTTGAAAAATTCTAAAATGATGGACATGCATCACTAATAATTGTCGTTATAAGAGGTTCTAACGGGATCTTAAACGGATATTAAGGTGCTTCAAACGACTTTGGTTTTCGCCACATCTGTAATACGTCTACAAAGATAACTTCTTTAATGTAATATTTTTACCACATATAATCTGAAGGAAATTATACTGGTATCGACATAAAGATTTTTCCGGAAAATGTTCTTGTTGTTTTCTCTCTTTGGTTATTAAAAATGTAGTTCTTTTTTGCGCCTGTAAAATGCAAAATTCCGGCTATTGTGTATGCCTGGTTGCAGTCGCCCGGTCTAGTTTCAATACTCACAAAAGTTGGCGAGCACCCTGTTTTCGTGGCTAAGATGAATTATATAATGTTATATATATAATAAAATATAATGTATAAAAACATATAATTATTATGTTTTTTCGAAAATATATAATATCCTTGTTAGTGCTGGTAAGGAAGTTTTAATCTTTTTCGTAACTTACCATCAAAGTTTGGTGCAGGGTTTACAAAATAAATAATGTAGAACATTACATAACCTAAAATTTTCGAAAATAGGGAATCTTGATAATTTTTCTGGCCATGTGACGAGTTGGTCACGTGAGCGGATTCCTACCTTACCGGCACTTTTTTTATTTGCCAACTTATTTTCACATGAAGCGCCACATCGAGTTGAAAATTTGGGATACTAAATAAGAAGCACTAAGAAACACGGCTCTGGTCCTACATTTTTATCACTTAACCCGTAAACGTGGGTCATTCATGTCCGAGCGAAAACTAAGTGACTTAGTTACTCTGTTCTTTATTTACAAAATTTTTTTAAATAATTTATTTTTATCTGAAAGTCTTTTGCATGTTTGTTGAGTGGAGACTTCAGTTGTGGTCCCTGAATTTTTTCAGATTTTTCCTATCAGTGCAAATTATTGAAAAATGCGCTGGAAATGAGCCACCCAGGTTGACCGGTTAAAAGTGCCAAAAAAACGTTTACCGGTTAAGTGTTATAATTATGAAAAAAGCACAACAAAATTTGTTATAAAAAAAATTTTGTTTATACTAAGAAAAATTTAGGACCAGAGCCGCGTTCCTTAGTGTTTCTTATTTATTATCCCAAATTTTCAACACGATGTGGCTATTCGTGTGAAAATAAGTTGACAAATAAAAAAAGTGCCGGTAAGGTAGGAATCAAGTCACGTGAGCCACTCATCACGTGGCCTTAAAAAGCTAATTTCCTGTGAGAAAAATAATGCAACCTACAATTATTAGAAATTTTAAGTCTTCTTCGAAACTTTATGATTTTATATTAAAATTCTTTTTAGAAAAACACTAATTTCCAGCGAAAAGCACTATTATAAAATATGTATTATATTTATAATAATTTATTAGATAATTTGATAGATTTAATTTAACCTTGTAAGTGTCTTAAAAAGCACAAATGTTCTTTAATTCGCATAAGGTTTTTTTAAAATGATTTTTATTAATAAAAGGGATTATTTGTAGATTTAATTTTAAAAATGTGAAATTTATGATATAAAATAATTTCAAGTAAAGGAGAGCCAATCAGGTTTTCATCAGCAATGAGTGCCATATTTTGGAGATATATCGTTACACCACAAAATAATTTTGAATATAAAATGATAATTTCAAATAACTATTAATTTTTTATTTTTTATGGTTATTTGTTTTTAAGGTTTCATAAATCTAACTTTCCTACGATTCTTGAGAAAAATAAAAAAGATTTTGAAAATGTCAGATATGTCAAATCAAAATTTCAAACAAAAAAGTTAACCTTTAACCAAATAGTTTAATATTCTAACAAAAAAGACAAATTCGAAACGAAAAATTTAATTGTTTGATATTTCAATCCAAAAATAATTATATTTTAAATTAAAAACAGATGAATTCATCTAGAAAAGACAAATTTTCAACAAAGTAGTTGAATACACACCCAAAAAAAAATTTATTATCAATCAAATAGTTGAATTTTTAACCTAATATATGATTTTTCTACCAAGAACATTAATTTTCTACCAAAAGATATGAATTTTCAACAAAAAATGTTATAGTTGATATTTCATTTTCAACAACATGGTTATATTTTCAACCAAAGGAATGAATTTTGAACTAACGTGATGAATTTTCAACTAAACCAGTTAATCTGTAACAAAGTGGTTTAACTTTTAACCTAGTAGTTAAATCCTCAGACAAATAATATTTTGATTTTAAACAAAAAATAAATTTTTTTAATAAAATGAGATGAAATTTCTACCAAAAGCGATGAATTTTCAGCAAAAAAAAGAATTTTCAACAAAATTGTTAAATTTGCAGCCAAAAAAGTATTTTCAGTCCACAATACAAAAAAATGTAGACAAATTATAATTTGAAAGAAAAAAGAGTTTTAATACAAAAAAAAATTCCGAGTAACTATAGAAAACAAATTAATAATATTTTATAAATGTTCGGAAACCTTTCAAAATTGAAATTATTTTCAATATCTTCAAAATTCCAATAATTCCTGAATATATTTTAAAGTGAGTCGAATTATTCCTAAAATTTTATAATGTTTTTTTTTATAATGTTTTAAAACCTTTTTAAATATTCTTCTTATGTTAATTTTACGCAATGAAGAATCATTTTAAATATTCCAAAGAATATTAAGAAAATTTCCTTATTACCTTAAAACCTTTCAAAATTTCTAAATCTTAAAAATTTTATTTCGAAATGTTAAAAAATCTACAGTTTGTCTTTATTTTCTTGAAACTTTTAAAAAATTTCTAAATATCTTCTCAAATGATTTGAATTTTTCCTAAAATTTTGAAAAAAATCTGCTAAATTCAGAAAATTGCATTCGAATCTTCCGAATCATTCGATAATCTTTTTTCATATTTTTGGAAATCTTTTTGAATTAAAAAAAAATATTTTCTTAAAGTAATTCTGTCAAATAAAAAATCATCACAAATTTACCGAGAAATCTTAAGAACATTATTTTATTCTCTTGAAACATTTCAAAATTCTTAAAAAGTTTATACATTTTTTGTTCGAAATCTTCGAGCATCGACATTTCGAATTTAATAAAATTATTTTGGTATGTTTTTAAAACTTCTAAATATCTCTTAAACTTATACGAATTTTTTCGAAAACTTTTCAATCTTGCAAAATTGAAAATTTTTGCTATGAAATCTTCTACATTATTTTCCGAAATTTAAGGAACTCATTTGAAATATTTTCCTTAAATTAATGTTTCAAACCAAAAAAATTAATTCAATTGTTTTCTGGAATCTTAAGAAAAACTGTTCTTACCTTAAAAACTTAAAAATTTGATTACAAACTCTTCAAAAATCTACATTTTTTTTTAACTTGTCGGTACCGATAATTTTTCAATTACAGGTACCGACAATTGTTTTTATTGTTACCTACAGTAACAGCAACTGATTTGCTAAATATACAATCAAATTTTCAATTTTAAAATAGTGACAGTTTCCTTCCCGTTAAAAATTTTTTTCAGCATCTCTCATGTAATTCCATGCAATCTTGTGTAATCCCAAGAGCAATTAAAATAATACATATAACAAAAATAATTAATAAGATAATACACCAACGCATCCATTCAGTATGGAACTGCCAACAAGAATCGCGTCATTTTTCTGTACTTATATTTCAAGTAAATAAATATTTATTCAGCCTCTGTGAAAATTATTTACACCAAATTCAAATTCCAATTCTTCACGCGCCATGGATTTCTACGGAGTGACGTCACTTTTCAAGCATGCGCAGTATTGTCCTACGGCATTTAAGGTTGCGCAGTGGATTTCCATCTACTTAGAAAGTTAATTACTCTAATTTTTGTCACATTAAATAATAATAATTTTAAAAATTAGATAGTTTCGTTAAGAATTGAATAATCCGGTAGAACATGATTCTGTTTCTTAAAGCGCAGACTAATTACAAATTAGTAGTTAATTCGTTTGTATTAGGATCTACTATTGTATTTGCTTTTTCAATCTTATCCAATGATCCATTATCTGCTCCATTCTGAAATTGATTTTCGGCCTTATTTCCAGTTATATTTTCGAGTTTGTTGTCGGATTTAATTTTATTCTGAAAGTCCACAGTTGTACTTTCTCCATTCGTTCGGATTTGATTTTGGGACTCACTTCTACCTCTTTTCTTTCCGAAAACCATTTTTTCCAAAATTAGGATTGGCGACTCAAAAATTATGCAGAAGAAGAAAGCCAAAAAGATGCAGAGGATTATGTCGCCCAAGAAACTTTCAAACTGGAAACAAATTATTCGGGATTTAAATTAATTCAAACAATTAAATAATAATTAAATTGTAGAAAAATAATCTTTTTTATTTAAAAAGAAAATGAATTATGAAAAAATTACCACAGTGAAATCTGAAAAATATCCGGGTAATCTCGTAGCACCTGACTCCAAATTTAGAACCACGTAGTGCAGAAGGTAAATGCTGTATGATATTCTGCTTATTGGAAGGAAAATTGGCAGAGATAAAAATGTATTGATTATGCCTGAAAAAATAATTTTCATTGAAAATTAGAGTGTCAACAAATAAAATAATTTTTTAAATGTTCTTTTGTAATTTTTTATCTACCTCCATATCCATGATGGCATGTATAAATTATCCAGGCAACTCCTACCGACCAGATAGTACGAGAAAAAGATGCCAAAATGCTTTCAAATAATACATTGTATTCGTAATTTTTGTTGAGTATAATTAAATATCCCGAGGTGCAAAAAACGAAACAAATTGTGGCAGTTATCCAACCCAAAATCAGGAAATGCTGTAAAAAATATCATTTTTAGAATTAAATCTGATTTGTAAAAAAAAAACGATACTATAATTTTTATACCCTCTTTGGTTTGGATGTAATTTTAAACATAATGTATCCAAAGAATATTCCGAAAATCCAAGGGCCCGCTCTGCAGTGTGTAACCACGTATAATTTAGTACTACTCTTTATAATTACATCCTGTCCTCTGCAAACAATGAAATTAATAAATAAAACAATTAGAAATTTTTTTCTTACGATATATTCTCAAAAATAGATTTGTGCCATCGTATAGATTCGAATGCACAAGAAAAAATGGTAGAGAATCACAATTGCGAGGTTTTATTCACTAAAGAATTCGTGAGGTGGAAAAGCTGGCCGGCACCTGGCGATTTCTTTCTCATTATAATTCTCTAAAATGTTAATTTGCAATGCACTTATTTTAGTAATTGAGTTGACTCGATGGCAGAAATCAAGTGATATATTTTTTCAATAAGAATGTGTGCCCATGTAATCTTTAGTTAAAATATTGAATTATTTATACTTACAACTTGAAGGCCAAATTATTAAAAGATAATCCATTTTCGGCTAGAATTACACTTGGAGTGACAACAGAAGCAATAAAAAATGCTCCTAAGATCATTAAACCTACTATTGGTTTCTTAAATAGAGGGTACAAAATAAATGGTGAGAGCCAAAAAAGTTGCATGTCCACTGCCAAGTACCATAAATGTCCCATACACATCTGCAAAAAATTAATTTGATTATATAAATATTATTTCAAATTATAAATAAAACAAGGACAATAATTGAACAATTGTTATACTAAGCTTTCTGCAGGTTTCTCTCCAGCATAATTTTGAACATAGAGAAGATATTTCCACCAAGAGTATTCACATTGACCAGAAACATTTGCAACAATATCGCTTTCCCATCTCGGTCCTGAACCCAGATGAGGAGCAATATAAATTACAATAACCAAAAGGGCAGCTACGGCTGGTGTTAATCTGAAAATAATTAGATTAATTTTCATTATACATTATTTCTTCAATTATTATTTATTTTGACAAAAAAAACCTGATGTATCGGTGAAAGTAATATTCGAAGAGATTAAAAGTTGCACCCTGAGACATTCTTTTCAGGAAAAGGTAAGATAACAGAAATCCACTCAGCAGCAGAAACGTATCCACAGCATAAACTGCCATAATCAGGTAAATACATTTCCAGGATGTGAACCACTAAATAAAAATAAAATTAATTTCGAAGAAAAGACTTTTGCCTTCGTAATGGTTAAATTGCAAGCAAAAATATTAAAAATACTTGAAATTGTAAGATTATATGAAGGAAAAAATTTGTGAGGTGGAGAAAATGGCTGCCAGATGATTTGGGAATTTTCTCCACCTCGCGATATCTGTCGCCAAAAAAATTGCACAACTACTTTTAAAATTTTGATTTTTTTTTGTAAGTGGATTATATTCGGTGGCACAATCACTTTTTTAAAAGGAGAAACTCACGTCTAGAAAATCAAGGAGGTTAATATAAGATGACGTAAAACCAAAGTAGTTTTCATGACCATAAACTATCCATAAAATGCTCAAGGCACGGATTCCATGAATCGCAGAAATGGATCCAGAATTTGCTTTCGTACTCAGAATTCTCAAGGAGCTATTGAATACAGAAAACTGAGCCAAAAATGGAATTATTTTATTGTCAATATTGTTTTCCCTGATCGAATTTTGACTGAATTCCAAAATCGTGCAGAAAAGGAGAAAAGTTACTAGTAATAAAATTGCTGCCCTGAAAAGAAAATAGGTTTGATTAAATGGAACATTTTGTTTGAATAGTGTTACCATCTGTCGGTAAAACAGATTTGGTTCTAATTTCTGACGAACCGTCTAATCGCACTGAGCGCCGATGAAAAATGGATGCAAATATCTTTCTTATCGACAGTTGGCAAGTGCTTAAAAAAAATTATATTAGAATTATGAAACAAAAAATATTTACATAGCAATTATACTTCCTGTCGACCATTTCTCATAATCTAAATTAGAGCAGGATGCATAGTTCAATTTTATGTTAAAATCTTTAGGAATCTTTCCTTTTTTATGAATTAATTGATTGACTCCATTAATTATAGAATTTACATCTTCTATATCACAAGTTGATGGAATGCACATGGCAAGTTTTGGATGTAATTCTGTAGTTACATTTCCAGGTAAAATAATATCCAAAGTGTACATGCAGTGTTTTCCTGCATTTTTTGCGGTACTGAAATTCCCATGAATTGAAACGCATTCATCGTACGTTCCTAAATCGACAAAATTCCCTTCCAATATTCCCACTGGAATTTTTGAGGAGGCATCGACCACTGAAATTTAAATTATTAATTATTTGCTATTATTACTAACGAAAATAATATTCTTATTTTAAAAAAATGAATATTTGTTTGGATTCTTTTTAGAGAAAATTCAAAGTATTTTAAAGAATGTTTCAGTCAAAAAGAAATATTTATATTATAAAATGCTTTAGTATAATTTAATTTCTAATACTATATTAAAACAATTTGGTGTCTTTTATGACGATTTTGAATATTTAGACTATTTTGGAATTTCTTTGAATACTTATATATATATATATATATATATATATATATATATATATTGTTATATGCTTATTTATATACTATTTTTATATTATTATTTAAATATATTTTTATATATTTAAAAAATATCTGAAATATAATGGTGTATTTGCGAATTATGTGGCAACGCGTTAAAATATTAATAATTTCTTAAATGGAATGTAAAAGTTTTGTGTACATCGAAGTATCTCATGGAGTATTTTGTATTGTTTAAAAAATTTGTCTGTTATCTTCAAATATTTTCGAATTTTCAAAGATATGGGCATAGAATGTCCTGGACTATTTCGAATTTTCTAGAAATTTGTATAGCGAAATGAAATATTTCTTAGTATAACTGGAGAATTATTCAATATATTCAATTTTGTTTTAAATTGTGAATTATTTTGGAATATTTTATAATAATTTAAAAGAATTATTGCGTATGACCTAATAAAAAATGTATGAGAAAGACATAACTTACTTTTCAAAGCCCATAGTTCCAATCTTTGTAATGCCAGATAATATAAAACAAGATCTGTAACACATGCACTCCTATTTTGTGAAGAATTTGCACTCGCATATCTTTCAAGAAATTTCACTGGCTCCAAATTTTCAAAAATAATTCCCACATTTTCTCGCCGCAAAAATTCGTCATTATTCACAGATTGAGGATTTGAAAAAACACCAGAAATTATATCAAAAAGCACCAAATTAGTTACTAAAATATTTATTTTGTGTGAGAATTTCATCCTGAATAAATATGCTGTCGACGCATCGAGTTTTTTTTACAATTAACGCCAATCGTATTGACATATCGTATTTTAGATAAGCCAAATATCAAGTCCGTGATCGAATCAGTCACAAAGATTATGTATCATGATATTTCGTTTTTTTACGAAATCTATTTAATACTTTACAAGTCTGAAAAATTATTATTATTAATTATTACTATAAAACATTGATCTAGTGAACTTATGAATAAAGGAATTATAGAGGAGTGAAAAATGCTTTTAATAAATTTATACTATATTAGAATGAAATCAAAAAATTATTAATTTATGAAAAGAAATTTCGGATACTAAATGTAAATTCAGACTAAATTGACATTTGATATCTTATCTGCGGTTGAAAATTAATTAATCGTTTCGGTAGAATATTGAGCGATGATCGATGTTTACGCAAGATCTGTTGTTATTGTACGTAGGTAAATATTGTTAGTATTTCCTAAAAATTTCTTTATTGCTAAGAATCCTTGAAACTTTGAAAGTATAAAAAAGCAGTGCCGACTAGATATTAATATTTGAAAAAATATTAATTGAAGTCTTATATACAATGAGAATAATACTTTATTTTAATAAGATCAAGTGTATTATTGTTCTTTTTCTTTGAGAAACATTGATCATATATTGTGAGCAAATATAACTTTTCAAAATTTAAAAAAAATGTACAATTTTTATTAATGTAAAATTTTTAGAACGTCACAGTATGTAAGATATTGGTGATCTGTTTCAGATTATTCCATGGGATGCCTCTTTTAAATCGTTCTATTTAAAATATATTATAAGGGTGACCGCCGAAAACTTGAACATTTCAGAGAATCAGATTTTGGACTCATATTCATACAGTCTTTTACTTTGTCCGTATCCCGCACTGTTTCACCCTCGATATTCTTAATTCCGACCAAATTTGTGCTACTACTTCCTTTCTTAATCCTCTTGACCCATTTTCAAAATAATTTCTTATTTCCTTCAAAGTCATTTTGCATTTTCTCACATTCATCCGCTTTGATTTTACCCTTGCCTTCTTTAACTAGTATTTTTACTTTTCTCTGATCACTTTAATCATTTTCTAGTCTAATTTTCTCATCATTATTGAGACCTGTAATATTCAATTTTCACCAAGCATCACCAGTCATTCTTCCTACAAACGCAGTACCACACACTTCAAATGCACTCCGGCTGATGCTATCCCAAAATATTGTTCCTGCGCCATTGTCATGGCGATTAGATACGGACGTGTACATTTTCCGCTCTTCAGTTTTTTTGTGTTTATATGAGATTTAAAGTGTTTAATTACATAAAAATTTGTATTTCGTGAAAGTTTCGGTGGTTTGTTCTATAGAGCATTGTTACTTTGTTTCAACTCACTCAATTGTTTCTTGTTTTTGCAGTTCTGTTTATACGTAACTGTAACGGTTTTCTTTCCTGCAGAATCATGGGTGCGTGTTCGGAGTGTAAAATAGTTATATCTAGAGGGGAATCAGAAGTTCTTGCTTGTGTTAAGTGTGGCATTCTAGTGCATTTGGCCTGTGCCAATTTCGAAATCTCAAAAAAATCTTTCGAAAAACTTAAAAAGGGTCAAATTGACTATGTCTGCAAGTTATGTTCTCCATTATCCACTAGTGCTACCTCTGCGGCTGTGTCTGGCAATTCAGGTGCGAACCCTGGGACCACTACTCTGCAGGATGTTAATGGTACATGTATTGTCCCCCCCCCCCCCCCTCCCACCTCCGTTGCTGCCGCGGAAAATGCAGGGAATCTACCCTCTGGCCTTGCCGAACTTTTGCGCAAAGTGGTCTCTGACGGCCGAAGCGAAGCGCTTGCGCAGTCACGTGAGATTTGGCAAGATTCAGCGAATTTGAAACACGTCAACTAGAATTTAATGACCAACTTAATTCCACTATTTCGGAAATTAAGAATGAACTTTTAAACAACTCTAGGCTGTTGGAATCCGGCTCCAAAGTGCAAAATGAGGAAATTCAACTTTCAAGAAGGAAGCTAAAGATTTGAAAGCCAAAGTGGTGACTCTTGAGCACGCGCTTAAAATTCAATGAGCAAGCGGCTCTGAATACGACGCTGGAAATTCATGGTCTCCCCATGAAGCCTAATGAAGACCTCATGGCCTGTCTCATTCCTGACCTCATGGAATCTGTCGCCAAGGCTCTAGATGTAAATATTCGTAAGGATGACGTTGTCAAACTATATCGAATTATAAAAGCACCTTCATTGAGTAATTCCTCCACCCCCCGATCATTGTAGCCAAATTTGGCAGACAAGATCTACGGGATGAACTTATTGCAAGACGTAAGGTTAAGAGAGACTTCTCTACTTTGAATATGGGATGGACTGACAACGAAAAACGTGTTATTTACCTTCGTGAGGCATTAACACCATTGAATAGAAGGATTTATGCCATTGCTCTCGGTCTTCGTAGAAAAAAAAATCCAAATACTTGTGGATTGCTGGCGGAAAAATTTTCTGCCGTAAGGAGGATAGCTCGCCACGAATACCCCGCTCGAACATCCAATCTGTTGAAGGACTACAATAGCAACTACTCTCTAGGTCCATTATGTATTTGATAATTTTTTCTAGTCGATCATTAGCACTACTCTATCGTTTATGCTACTTCTACATAGGTAAATATCTGTCATATTTTATATATTGCTGCATGCTGGCCATTCTGGACACTGCGCCTTCTGAAGTTAAATATCAACAATTTTGTGTTTTTCACTGCGCTAATTCAGCCTTGCACTGCCTCTACAAATTGACCTTTCTTGTACTATTTTTATACATCACGAGCTTTATAATGCTTATTGCTTTTCTAACTTTTAATTCTTTATGTGCCTTATTCCCTGTTTTCAAATGTAATCAAGTGAACTGGATTTTGTTGGTTATTACTCTCTGTTACTTTAGTTTAACGGAAAGGTATTTTCAACTCATTCACGTATTTCTGACACTTCTATATTTAACTATACTCGAACTTTATCTATCACTCTCCTAATGGAAACATTTCTTCGAGCCTCGTAGCACTTGATCATTACACACTTTTTCGCAGAGATAGAGATGAGAGAAGAGGGGTTGGGGTCTGTCTCCATATTCATGACAGCTTGAAGGGTATACAGGCGAGAGTGGGTCCTCTTGCCAATTACCCTACTGCTGAGTACCTTTTTATCAAGGTAGCGTCGCCTCAGGACAGTGTGTTGGTGGGTGTAATTTACAAACCTCCTAATGCATCCTACGACAGGGAACTTGAGACTGACATTTTTGACCTAATACCCAATTATAATAACATTGTACTCACCGGTGACCTAAATACAAATCCTAATGCTACCAACAATTTAACTCACTATTTAAAATCAGTAGTGTTCTCTGCCGGATTATCTATAATTCCCCATGATACCACCCACCACACTGATCATTCTAGTACATGGATTGACTTGATAATTGTTGACGATTTAGACAAGGTGATTTCTTCTACTCAACACTCAACACTCAATCTCATTTCTCTTAAACCATGATCTTATCAGTATACAATACCAGTTCTCCTTTGATCCCTCCTCTAGTGTAACTCCTCTGTCCATACGCAATCTTAAAAATATAAATGAAACTGAATTTCTTGAGCACCTCTCTACTTATGACTGGAATAGCATTTTTACTGAAAAGGATATAAATAGAAAGGTGATTTGTCTGACTTCATTTTTATCTTCAGCCTTTGATAATTTTGCGCCTCTCCATACCCTTAAAGCAAAGAAGAGGTCAACTCCTTGGACCATTTCTTATATCAAAGATTTAATGAAAGAAAGAGAGAAAAAACATAGATTGGATAAAAGAACTAAAAATAGTATTATTCAAGCCGAATTTCGTAAATTGAGAAACTTAGTACAAACCAAAATCCGAAATTCATACAATCAATCTAATTACAACTCTATCAAAAATAGGAATAAAAATGAAAACATCTGGCTCCTTTTAAGACGACTTGGACTTATTCCTTCTAAACACTTGGCTCCTGATAACAATTTCTCCCCTGCAGACCTTTTGACAGCTTTTACTATAAAATCCACACTCCTTGCAAGCAGCACTCCTTCCCCGTCCTCAGTTCCCTCTACTTTCGATGATACGAAATCATTCTTTTCTGACATATCGCAAGAAACCCTAATTAAAAAACTGTTCGAGGTAAAATCAAATGCTCAAGGATCTGATGGTATTTCAATTAAAATGATTATCCTTGCTTTACCAGTCATTGGCCCTATTCTCTTGCACATCTACAACGCATCTCTGCAGGTGGGAATATTTCCTGATGCCTGGAAAGAGGCGATTATTCGCCCTGTTCCTAAAATATCTAACCCTATCTCTCCCAAAGACTTCCGTCCTATATCTATCTTATGTGCTTTGTCCAAACATTTCGAACGTATTGTCCATCAGCAACTTACTGCACACATTGAAACAAACAATCTAATGGACCTATGCAATCTGGGTTCCGTGCAAGGCATAGTAGACTTATAGCTTCACTTAAAGTAACTTCTGACCTTAAACTTGCAATTGATAGAAGTGAAATAACGGTTGTTGTCCTTTTTGACTTTTTCTAAGGCGTTTGATACAGTTAACCATAATCTACTATTGACTAGGCTCAAATCACTTCACCTCTCGAATATGGTTGTTAAATGGTTTGAATATTATCTTAGTAATCGTTCTGAAAGAGTAAAAATTAGTAATGGCGAGCGGTCTGATTGTGGGGAGATTAAGAGTGGTGTCCCTCACGGATCCACGCTTGCACCCACTTTATTTAATATTTATACCTCTGAACTTGGTAGCGAACTTCGTCATTGCAACTATCACAAATATGCTGACGACTTTAAGCTTCACCTTTCCGGGCCTATTGCCAATCTTAAGAGCTTATTTCAAAAGCTACAGGCGGATATTGATCAAGTGGTACAGTGGGCCTTGACAAGTGGCCTCACACTTAACCCTGCTAAAACTATGGCTATAATCATAGGACCTTCTTCCTCTCCATTACTTGTAACAATTGGAACCCTATCTCCTCTCTTGATCGATGGACGTCTTATCCCATTTATGGAATCTGTGAAAGATTTAGGCTATATTCTTAATCGCTCTCTTACTTGGAATGAACAAGTTGCGGATATTTCAAGGAAAATCTTTATAGTCCTCCAAAGCTTAACAGGAATAAAGAATCACTTCCTACTTCAACGCGTATCCTCCTAGTTAAAAGCCTCATCCTTCCTTACTTTGACTACGGTTGTGTGGTATATGACGATATTACTGATGAGCTGAATGCTAAGCTTGAGCGTACGCTTAATGCTTGCATTCTGTTCATCTATAACATCCCCAAAAGTGAAAATATTACTCAGTATAGAGAAAGAGCAGGACTTCTGAACGTCGCCAAAAGAAGACAATTTTTTATGGGTAATTTACTTTATAGCCTATTCAGTAATGAAGCCCAGCACTATCTTTTTAATCTCTTCCATTTTATTGACAAAGATCAACGAACACATTCCAAACTCCGTGAAAGGAAAACAGTACTAAAAATTCAGCCACACCGCACGTGTAAAATGCAAAGGTCTTTTGTTATTCGTGGTGCTCGCCTTTGGAACGAAATACCTATAAGCATTAGAAATGCACCTTCACAATTTGTCTTTAGAAAACTCCTTTTTGGTTACTTATTTAACACATCAAATCCTACCCTCGAAATCACACATTGGTAATACTTAAATCCTTAATTAAAAATATATATAAGTGTGTATATGAATGCGTATTTACTTTTAAGTACGTATATTTGCGTATGTATATTTATAGTATCCTTCTGTCGATAGCCCACATCTAATCATGAGTATAATAGTTTATTTCTTTACTCTTGTTAAATACCTGTTTTTGATTTCAATCATCTAATCGATCGCCGTCACATTTTAATTGTAATATGTATCACCTGTTCCTTATAGGGCTAAATAGCGCTAGGAACTTTTCATAAATAAATACAAATACAAATATTTCTTTACGTATTTACGTCTCTCAGTTTGTCCTTCCATTAACTAAGCGTTCACTCAGCTTATTACTATAATCTATTTGTACTCCTGGTTTTTACAAATTCTCTGTTTCGACTCGCATCTGTTCATCTGTTCAGTTCTCTTTTTTATCCATCCTTGACCTATACAGAAAAACGCTGATGCTCAAAAGTAGGCCAAAATTGGTGTAGTTTTGTGTTGCAACAAAAATCAGCTTCGCAGGCTCATTTTGAGAATCTAGGGGAAATTCATCATTTTGAGACTGTTTCTTTGTCATTTTGAGTATCGTCTTGTGTTGGGTTAAATTGTCATCCACCTGTCAAAACGATTTTTTTTTTTCGTTATTTGGACGAAACAAAGAGTAAATTTGTTCTTATTAGTGCATGTCTTAGGTTAGTCATGATCTGAGTGCTCGAAGAAATCCGAAAAGCGTTAGCACATTTTAAAAGAAAAATCATGACTCATAACTTAATATGTAAGTGTAAAAATCACTCTCATATTTCAGATTTCACACTTTTTCCCCTATTTCCCTTTTTTCATTGAATTCTTTTTCCCCCCTGTTTTTAGGAAACTTACCCCTTTTCTCCTGTTTCTCATTTTTTTAGCTTAAATTCGAACTGAATTAATAGGACCCAATAAGAAAATCCATATATTTTTCGTTGAAGGTTCATTCCATTTAACTGAAAAGTTTACGCTTATATATTTGGTATGGAATTCATGTCGTTTGCTTAAAAATTCTACTATTTGGTTTAAAATTTAATTATTTCATTGGAAATTAGTATTTTGTAGTGGAAAATTCAACTACTGGTTTGAAAATTCACGTATTTTGTTGAAAATTGGTCTTTTTTATTGGAAACTAATCTTCTTGATTAAAAATTCTTCTTTTTGGTTGAAAATTCAATTACTTGGTTCAATGTTGAATTCGTTTGTTGAAAATTTATTTTTGTTGTTGATGATCCATCACTTTAGTTGAAAATTCATCTCGTTGGTTAAAAATTCACGTATTTTGTTGAAAATTCATCTTTTTTGGTAGAAAATGAATTTTCTAGATTAAAAATTCATTAACTCTTGTCTTAAAAATGTATTTACTTGTTCTTAAAGAATTATCATATTAGTATAAAATTAATCTTTTTTGTTTGAACATTCAGTTGAAAGTTGAACTACTTTCTTGTAAATCCAATTTTTTTGTTGATGATTAATTATTTTAGTCAAAAATTTATATCTTTGTTAAAAATTTCTAATATTTTGTTGAAAATTGTTTTTTCTTCTTCTTTAATGTCTTTGTTAACTATTTTAACTTCAGTTTAAATTAAAATAATTTTTGGTTGAACCATCAACAATTACATTTTTTGTTAAGAATAGATCTTTTTGGTTGGATAAAGTTGATTTATTCGGTTGAAAGTTAAACTACATTGTGAATAATTCGATTTTTTGTTGAAGACTCATAATAATAATTTTTTTATGTAACTATTTTGTTGTAAATTAAGATTTGTGTTAAAAATTCAAATTGTATACGGGTTTAAAATTCAACTGCTGTGTAGAAGATTCCTATTTTAGCTTGAAAATTCAACAATTTAGTAGAAAATTCATGTATTTTGTTGGGAATTCGACTTTTTCGGTAGAAAATCATTCTATTTGGTGAAAATTTCATCTTTTCGCAAAATACCTTTTGTTTAAAAGGTAAAAAAGTGGACTTTTCATTTGTTAATAAGAAATCATCCAGGTCAGCCAGTGTATGAATTTCCCTAAAACTTTGGAAAAATATATACCGACCACTAGTAACATTGTTTATTGTTCATAAACTCGCTTGCTTCATTTTTAGAACAATTGTTATAAATGAAAACCCTTAATGTGGATTTTTAATTTTTTTTTCAAATTTGTTCTAAATTCACGCTTTCTTGAAAAATTGGAATTTTCTATGGAAAACTAGAAAAATGTACAACTATACACATTTTTTTAAATCTATTCATAATTAATGTATAGCCCTTCATGTTCATAGTTTCACAATATGACCTTCTTATTATTTCAATAGTGTTGAGAATGTAACACCATCGGGTCATTTTATTAAACATTTCAATTTTTCACGACTTTCATTTTTATAACCATTTTAATTATTTTATACAGTCCTAAGTACATTTATTTATTTTTATCAAGCAATCAGATGCTTTCGCTATTGAATTAGGAAATATCTCGACTAATCGAATTAGTAATTTTCTACTAATCTTTGGTGACTCACTTTTTTCTAATCGAATCCGTGAAATTTTACCTGTAATTAGTTATATTTTACAAATTTTTGATTTAGAGAGACCTCAAAGTATCTTTTGCATAAGGAAAAAATCTATAAAAATAAAATAACATATTTTAGGTACTTAATTGCAAATAGGATATTTAAGCTGATGCTCATTCAAGGCAAATAATTTTCACCAAGTTTCCTAAATAATTGCAATTTTCGATGTAAAAAAAGAAAAATATACAACCGAAAACAATTTTGAAAATCGAAAACAGAACTCTGTTGAAAAGTAGCGCATGAAGACCCTGAATATATAGTTAATTTCGAGTCCATTGATCCATAGTACTTTAAAGAGTCTCAAAAATTATCATTTTTCTTATCGTTAAAATAGAGATAAGAATGGGATATCATCGCGTTGTTTTATTAAACTTTTCTTTCACTTTTTCCATGTTTTTAACTTTTTTTAAATTATTTTATACAGTCCGAAATAATTTTTTTTCACCAAGCAATTAGTTTTCCACTATTGAATTGGCAAATATTTAGACTGCTCGTATTGGTAATTTTCTACTAATCTTTAGTGGATCACTTTTCGCTAATCTAATCCGTAAAATTTCACTAGTAATTAGTTCAATTTTACCAAGTTTGGTTCAGAGAGCAAAAAAACTGAAAAACTTAAATGGGCTTCCGTTTCCGGTACCGAATGGTGAAGTACGCGTTTTTGTTCTGTGCTATCTTTTTTGGGTTTGGCGACGGGCGTGGAGGTGTGATTGAGGTGAAAGGGGGTAAGGGAGGTGAGTGTAGTGAAGGGGTTGTGTGGGGGGGGGCTTTTTTGTAAGTTTGAAAGAGTCATGGTGGAAAGTTGAAGGTGCTAATTTGGAGGTAAGTTGCCGACGACGGAAAAGTGAGAGGGAAGATAGGGGACAGCAGATCGGTAAGGTAGGCCAGCATGTATGTAATGAGGAGCCCAGTGGGGTCCAGCAGAGGGCAACAGCGGGTAGAAAACAACACCGGTGCTGATAATATCACGTTGGCCGGTGATGGCGAGGTTCAGTTTACTAAGCCAGGGAACTTTCAGTGGGGAGAGAAGGAAGCGGGACTAGCTGATAGGAGGACTCGAGGTAGGCCGTCAAATCGGGAACTGCTTA
>CAKNYM010007686.1:0-24986 GCA_932195095.1 Andricus curvator | reverse complement strand
CTCCCTCTCCCTCTCCCTCTCCCTCTCCCTCTCCCTCTATCTCTCAAAAGAAGGAGCCATTGGATGACCCAACTACTCCAATATAACCTTAGAACCCGGATATTTCGTGAATTTTGTTTTGTTTACTCTAGAAGTGAGAATTTAAATAATACATTAGGCACTGGCCTTGTGACTAAATCGGTACCCTCGAAACGTAAATAGTCAGGGTCGCCTGAACAGTTTCCAATTGGAATGCATATTATTGCGCAATATAATCGAATGAGTACTCGCGCATGCGGCCCTTCCGAGGCGAGGGTCGCAAGCGTATCTCGCCCTGCCCGCTGAGAAACTGTGTGGGCCAGCAGTTCTAGGAATTGGTAAACCGGACGGACTTCTATGGGACTTGGAGCGTATTTGGAGACAAGTTCGGACTTGCTGTCAGAAGGAATTCCAAGTTCTTGCATACATCGCATTTAGATCAGAATATTCATAAAGCATAGATTTTTAGAGCAATTGATTCCCTGCATGTCAAATCGTGGAAGCGAGGTTTTAGCAGATAGAAGGTAGTGCTTTTAGTGCTTGTAGTACTTGTTCCAACTGAAAATGTACGCGCCTCTTCACAATAAACTAATTTAGCTAACGCTGAACTTCTCAAACTAGCCGCACTGACGTTGGAGACAGACCAAAGTCTGACCAATGCGAGGTATTACTGCACCGGCCACTTTCACTAGGACCCCAGTTGTGCGAGTCGATTATGGTTCGAAGCATGTGTTGCAAAATATGTATATGATACGATAGTCGAATTATTCTCATCGGATTAAGTTTTGTTAACACAAAATACATCATAATACTATTCTTATTTTCAAAATAATATAGGATATTATTTTACTATATGATCATAATTTTAGTTGGGATTTGAATCTTTTTTTGCTGTCTTTACCTATAAAATTCTTACAAATCCATTTGACTTGTCCTTGTGCCAAAACCAGCACTTTATTGGTGAATTTTTAAAGTAATGTAATATAATTGTATTGCTTGTAAAAGTACACAGAGACCTTATAGACAGGGGGATTGCTATCCTACATTATAATATAGCATATCATTTTACTATAGGATCATAATTTTAGTTGGGATTTGGATCAATAAACTAGTCTATAAAATTCTTACAAATCCATTTGATTTGTCCTTGTGACAAAATTAGCACTTTATTGTACCCCTAACCCGTAAATATCCTTGGTGAATTTGAAATGTGATGTAATGTAATTTCCTTACTTGTAAAAGTATACAGATACCTTATAGCAAGGGGGATAGCCATCATACAATTATACATAATTATGAGCTTATAGTGCAGTTGCACCTAGTATACGTAGAACACTCCGTTCTTTCATTCCTTTATACAGAAAGAACGTAATTTACAACAATCGGCAATATACAAGAAAACCTTTCTCATTACAGCTTTATCTGGATCCATAAGCAACGTTTCCGCATTAGTAAGTTCATTGAGACAGTGGGCTCGTAAAGCGTTGTATATAGGATATGAGAATAAAATGTGTTCTATGGTCTCTAGTTCTTATTTGTTGCAAACTGTACATAGCAGGTTTGGATCAAACTTATAAACATTTCTATTACATGATAAAGTGTAGCAACGATTTGCTGACAGACGTAATTGTGCAATTACTCTTATTACTTGAAATTGACAACGGATTGAGAGATAATTCGCTCTCTCAACCACTAAGGATCCAGGAATCTGAATTTGAATAGATTGATTGTGTCAAATGATATTTGATAATATCCTTATTTCTTTAAATAATCGAAATACGTTTGAAGTATGTCATCTTTTCATATTATTCACTCTTCCGGATCTAGGTTGTTTATAATGCTGTCTTTACCTATAATTTCTAATAAATTCGCAATCTGAGAGGCCCAGTTATATTTAGATTGAGTAGTTTGACAATTCATCAGTTTGATTTGTTTTAAATAAAATATTTTTTGAAGACGATCGCTTTCCATCTGAAGAATTTTTATAATCCATTTCAAGATCAAAGATAGCACTCTATAGCTTAATTTCACTCTAACAATCTCGAGCCTGAGTGCTGCACTTTCCAAGTTTTTGGGTAGTTGAAGAAGTTTCTTGAAAAAGTCAGAATGAACAAGATCAATATTTTAAAGATACCTTAAGCCCCAAATTTGAATATCATGAAATAAGGTTGATTCAACAATACTACAAAAAAGTTTAATCTTGGTTTCTCAAAAGTAGAAAAGGAGTACCCGGATATGGACACTTACAATTTTTATTTGTTTTCCATTATATAGCGTAAGTTTAGGACCTTCAAGTCGAATGCGATAAATTGTCATTTGAAACTCATATCTTTGAAAGTTTATCTTCTTCTTTGTTGGGGAAAAGAAGAATCGACCTAGAAAGAATCTAAAAAATTTTTTATTAAAGAATATGCCTACTCCAAAACTCAGAAATCGCATAAGTATACAATAAATGTCCATTCACTACTGGGTACCGGCAACATAGTTACCATACCACTGCGACAAACTTCGAACAAGTCCTACAATCTGGAACCGAATATAGTTTCGTGTACTTGGCTGAGTGAAAAATTGCTGCCCGAGAACTTTTGCACTGTTTTCAGACCCATTAGACTGCTCAACAAGTACGGTTTAAGTAACGGTTTGCATGGCAGAATTTGAATGAAGAAGCGAATAAAAGCGAAGAAAAGTGTTAGATCAGAGAGAAACTGATTTTAACATACCGCACCGAGAGAAATTGAGGAATCATTCTATGTGGTATTATTATTTTTTTGTATACATTCTAAAACATTTAAACTTCATATTTTCAAAATATAAAATTTGCAATTAAAATCTCAATGCGTAAATGATTATTTAAATCACACGATGAATTAAAAAAAGATAATCTCAAGTGATATTTAATTATCGAATCCAAAATATATATTTTTTTAACTGGAGTCTAAAATAATTCAAAAGATATCGCGTTTTCCAATAAAGAGACAGGTAAGTATGTAAATACAGAATATTACAAAACTGAAAACAGTGCAACGTGAAAAAGAAAAAGATTTTTGAAATTCCAATATGTAAACAAGAGTACTGTTTTCTGCCCGTAACGAAAAGAGACACTCTAACGTCTTCGGAATTCACCACATTGTAAAGAATGTCTGTTTGAAACTTTCAATACATGTATTAGAAATAAGCTTCAAATACATTGTATTATAGTTTTCAAATGCTAGTATTATAATGTTGCCTTTCACGCATTGTCGTATTTTAATGTTCGTAATTTTACAGTAAAAGTATTGTTATTTCACTTGCAATAGCGTGTTTGCAATTTTATATTACGCTTGTATTGTAGAAGTATTGTGGAATCCCAAACCTTCTTAACCAGTGTGGAAATCGTTCAACTTTCGACGAAGTTTCTCCCATGGGATTTAAGTTTTGCTTAGCGCAAGAACATTCATTCATCAACGTCTCTCATCGACGAACCCCGAGCGTATATGTAGGGCTAAGAAGCAAGAGGTAGTCTTCAACCTAGCCTCTAATACTCGTCCTATCTCTTAGACAAAGACAAAGAAGGGAAAATTATGCCACGCTGCTGATTCTGAGAATCAGTAAAAATGAAAGAATTACTTGAAATCGATTTTTGGATTCCAACATGGGTGTTGAAACAAGAAAGAAACTGTCGGCTCAGGTTTGGAACGAAAAACCTAAAAAGGCGAATTAAGATATTTTCGATAAATGATGTTTCATCGTTCTTACAGTTCATATAATCTCATTTCTCAACGTTTCGGCACAGAAAACCATTTATCGAAAATATATTCATAACAACTGTCAAAACAAAAGAGAACAAATTTGGAGTCTCGCTCCAAAATTTCTTTGATTCACAACGGGAATTAATTTAGAAGGAATTAAATTCTTTTACATACTTCCAAAGAAACCCATAGAAAAGCAGGAATGAAATCTTTTTGAATGGAAAAAATATGATACTTTGCAGTTATTTCAAGCTAGTAGCACATATTGCACATTAAATGGAAGATGCAATGCGGTTTTTACTGGGAAATGATCAATGGGAAAAATTTTGTTGTTGTTTTCTGAACAATAAAGGGCGACAAAATGTGCTCTCGCAGGAATTAATTTGAAATTGCTGTCATATGTTTGAATGCACGTGAAGTGAAATTTTCCCCAATGATGACCATAAAATTGCATTTTGTGGGAGTTATCGGGGGAAGCCCCCCCCCCGACAAAAAAGTTGTTTTTTTCGGCCGAACCGATTTTAATGAACAAAATATATGATGTGGACACGAAAATGCTGTTTAAGGGTTATCATTAGTGAACATTTTACTTGATATCGATATAATGCTTTCTACATTTTCATCATTTATGATGGAATGTCTTAGATTCATGTGAATTTGGACCTATCCAGCTACCATCAATTCTCGACGTTTCGAGACTTCCCTGAGTCAGAAAAAATAGTTTTTACGAGAATGTCTGTCGGTCGGTCTGTTTGTTAATAATGACTTTTTGATAGGACGCATAGTTTTTGTTTTATTCTTGAAAAGCTAGATTGAAAATAAAAAAATTATATTTTTTGACAAACGACACAAGCTACGACAAAAATTAACAGACAAAAGTTGTTCATTTAAAAAAGAGATACAAATTTTTTCTTTATCTGTTTATGATAGGATGCGTTGTTTTTGCTTTAATCGTGAAAAATAACATTCTCAGCGCACTCTGCACGCGCAGCTTGCAAATTTGAGCGTGCCTAGGGCGCGCGTCTGTAGGATGTCGCGCTTCGCGCTCGATAATGTATATTGCGTTACGTACTGGGTCTTTGTACTTCCCATTTTCTTTTAAAATTAAAGGTCAAACCATCAGCGACTGTAATTTGGTGATTGTGAATTATCTTTTGTTAAAGCTACTTCGGCTTTAACGAAAACATTCTCATCATATATCGCGTGCTTCGCACTCGAATGACTTTTGTCTAAAAAGCAAACTTTTCTACATTTCATTCAAATTTATTATATTAAATAATAAAAACAAATGTTATTTTTCATTACTACTTCAATATTTGTTTTTTATTTGGCATTTATCTTTATTCTGAACTACCCTGGAAAATGTATCATTACAATAAATGTATATTATTATACTTCAAAATAATATGCACTGATATTGAAACAGACATATTTATATTGTCTTGTTTTTATTATCAAGAAAGTACGCATCCTATCATATTCCTATCACTCTCAATATCTGAATATGCAATCTAAGGCCGAGGTACAGAAATAAATGTAATATACATTTGATATAATAGTGTTGAACACAATGTAAAAAAGTTCGTATTTTGGACAAAATCGAGTTCGAAGCACGAGATACGTGATGAGAATGTGTTTGTTAAAACCAGCGGAGCTTTAGAAAAAGATAATTCATAATCACCAAATTACAGATGTCAATGCTTTGACCTTTCATGTAAAAAGGTTTTTATCTGTCGCGACCACAATAATGTTTTGGCACTCATAATATTGAAGGGATGTTTTTCTTATCGAATAAAAAATTAGAGAAATAGTAAATATAAGTGGATTTTAATGCAGGACGGTCAACCTCATTCAAATCCTAAAAGAAAACTTAAATGCCTCAATCAGAATAATAGTGATAGAAGGGGAAAAAGGTGTATTTCTTTGAAGAAAAGAACTTCAAAATATAAATATGTAGTCCACAGTGGGGTGGGGGCTCTGGTAAAGAGCATAATCGATATTTTCTTCCCCTTCCCCTTTTTGTTGGCGAAAAGCCAGATATCATAGAATGGCGATCGTAAAGAGTTTCAGAGATCGTCGGAAAGAAGGCGGGTAGTGGGACGTACAACTTTGGAGAAAGGAGAGGTTTCAGTCGATTCTTTCCTTCTCTGGGCAGGCAAACCTCTTAAAGGGGCTCTCCGGGAGAATATATCTGGCTCATATGTAATAGAAAGGATATGCGATGTGTGCCCGTTGATCAGGCCCAGGTCCCCGCTAGGCGGCAAATCCAGGATTCCTCTTACAACGGATGTGTGGTGCACGTTGGTCGGGCCAAGGTCCCCGCTGGGCGGCAACTCTAGGGTTCTCCTTACAAAAGGTGTGTGGTGTATGTCGGGTGGGCCTAGGTCCTTGCTAGGCGGCAACCCTAGTTGACTTTCTGGTCAGGTACCCGCGAGCTTGGGCAGACCTCAGGGGTCCTTTGTTGGAAAATGGGAAATAAATTTGAAACAAAAAATTTCTTAATTCTGCAATCCGCGATTTAAAAGTAATGTATTTGGATTCTACGTATTTTTCCGATTCCAACGACATGTAATTTGTCTATAAATGTTGACAATTTGAGAAGTATCTAGTAATCAATTGAATATTAAACTAAAGTTTTTCGATATTAAACTCCTTCAAATTTTCAACTTTTCTAGGCAAGCAATAAATAATTGGAATCGGAACAATTCGTAGATGCTGATTATGCTATTTTCAAATGGCTAGTTGAAAAATTAAAAGTATTTAAATTTCCTTACTTTGGCCTGCCTGTGGACAAAACTTCCCTGCTGGACTAAGCTCACCCACACTGAGGTCCGTGAAAAGAACGAAAAGTAGTAGAAAAAACTGAGCTGGGACGGTCCTGACCATACCAGAAAAGTGAGCAAAGGGTTTCCGACCAGTGCTCTAGGGTTCCCCTATGTGTATTTGTATCAACAGAAGAGAACATCCCTAAACTTCCGTTAAATGAACATGTTTGATGACCTACAATGTTACCCTAAATTTGGTATAGGAAGGTTAGGTTACAAAATAATAAAGCCTTCCTTTTTTCCACAAAAAGTCAGGCCGGACGATAGGAATGCGTTGCAGAGCGATAACTGGATTCCTGGGCAAGTCATACCCGCAATCTGAATGCTGTAGATAAGGTCCTGTGTGCCGTACAGCTGATAGAGGCTCGAACCACGCTGGTTTGGCTTGGCGAACGAGGGTTGCAGTGATGCTGCTGGCGTATGCTTATCCGCCAAGCGTATCGGTAGGATTGGTGGCCGCGATGGACATTCCGCTACACATGTGGGTCGTCATCGAACGTTGAATAGTCGTTGAGTGATGCCTGTGGTGAAAAAAGGGATGGGAATCATGGGGCCTCAACCATTGCGATTCCTAAAAACAAAACAAAAATTGTTCCTTTGGACAAAAATAAAAAAGAGGTTATATACGAGTCTATGAAGTAAATAAGCCCTTTTGGAAAATTGTAGTGAATTAATTTTTTAAGCAGTCCTATATGCCAGACACTATCGAAAGCCTTTTCTACTTCGAAAAAAACAGCTCCAGTATGCTTTCTTCGTTTGACATTTAAGCTAATGGCTTCGACGAGCTTGAGCATCATATGCTGGGTAGAGAGACCTTTTCTAAAACCGTATTGTTGTGGTTTAAGGATGCTGTTTTCCTCGAGGTGGTAGTTTACCCGAGTGAATATGATTTTTTCAAAGATTTTGCTCATGGTATTTAAGAGACTAATTGGCCTGTAGCTGGTTGGATGGTATAGGTCTTTGCCTTTTTTCTGAAAAACTAAGATACAAGCTCCCTTCCAGGAGTCGGGAAAGTAGCTTTGTTGGATACAGGCATTGGAAATAATGGCAAGGAGAGTGAGGCATGAAACAGGAAGTTTTTTAAGAACGAAATTTGAGATTGAGTCTGGCCTGGGTGCTTTATTATTTTTCGTTGTTTTAATTTTCTTGGCTATTTCTGTGCGTGTAATTCTTTGAAAGTTGTCAGTGCTGGGTGTTTTAAGAAATTTTGGTACAATTTTTTCACTTTCAGCAATGTGTAGCGGGTCAGATGGCTGGTCGTTTGGGCAAAAATTACTCTCATAATTTGCTGCTACAAGATTTGTTTTTTAGGTGGGAAAAAGCGCGAAAGTTTGACCGAGGTCTTTAAGAGGTGGAATATTTGTCCGTGGCTTCGTTAGGGCTTTAGTCATACGCCAGAGAGTTTTATCTTTAATTTGAAGTTTACCGACTTCTGTATTCCAGTTTTTACATCTGTGCTTGATTTTTAGAAAAAAAAATTTAACTTGATACTTAAAGACTCCATTACAACTTCAAAATACAATAGAAAAAATAGCTGGATTTTGAAAAAAATTATGATTCAAAAAACTGTTCCTGATGACCATGTAATGATTTCTTTGGATGTTGTTGCAATGTTTCAGAGTATACCCCTTGACTTAGTTAAACAGGCAATTTTAAATATATGGGACAATATAAAAACACGTACTCGATTAAGATAAACAGATTTTATCAAAGGGATAGTTTTGATTATGAACTCAACTTATTTTAAATTCAATGGATCTTTTTATAGGCAAAAGTTTGGCATTCCCATACGTTCAGTCATTTCTCCGATTTTAGCGTAAATAGTTATAGAAAATTTGGAGGTCTTTGCTTTCAAGAAGATAGATTTTGTTTTGTCCTTTTACTTTCGGTATGTTCATGATACCTTATTATGTATTCCTCTAGCAAAGTTGCAGGCAGTTATCGATGCTTTTAACAGTTTTCATTCGAAAATTCAATTTACCCATGAAATAGAGAAAAATAATCAAATCAGTTCTTTGGACATAGAAGTAATTAAAGATCAGGATGGTAATATTATTACTAATTGGTATAGGAAAAGTACATATTCAGGTAGAATTTTAAATTTCTTTTTGGCTCATCTTTTTCAAAAAAAAAATTGCAGTAATCCAAAACTTAGTTGACAGAGCTCTAGGTTTGTCCCACGTTTCATTTCACAAAAAGAATTTGAATATTGTTAGGCATATCTTTTTTCTTAATCATTACCCACAAAAGTTAATTAAGAGACATATCACAATTAGAATTCAACAAATCATAAACAAATAAAATAACATTTTATCTACAGATAATCAGAAGGAATTGAGAGAATATAGTTCTTTTAATATTTTTGTTCTCCCGTTTTTTGGTAAAATTTCGAAAACTATGGAATTTATATTGGGAAAATTTAATATTCATACTATTTTACATATACCATTTAAAATGCATTCAATAATAACTTTTTGCAAAGATCCTTAAGATAAATTTGAAAAAGGTGGTGTTGTTTACAAGATCACTTGCAAGATCTGTAAGATGACTTACGTGGGACAGAATAGCAGACTTGACATGAGTTTGATTGGGATAATGTTGAAATTTTACATGGTGAAAGTAATGAGATAATTAATGGAAATGCTTTATATTAAAAAACAAAATAAGTTGTCTATTAATTTGAAAACTGATTTGGATAAAATAAACAAAAATTATTCTAGTATGATTAATTACATTTAGTAATAGGTTTTCATGAATCTTGACTTTCCCTTATTTCTGATGTGTTTATAATGGATTTGCCTTTTGACCCACACTTAGATCTCAGGTATCGAGGAGATAGCCTCGTTGTTTCGTCGCTGTTGCCACCTGCTCTAATTTTTCTAACCTTGATAAGGGTGCTGTATGAGCACCGAAACGTTGGTAAATATTATGAATGCTTTTATATTGTGATTTAATAACAATAAAAATAAAAAAGACGAAAGAAATAAAAAAGAGAAGGAAGGGGATTTGGTTGGTTGCCTTCTCATGTTTCTGTCCTCTTTTTTATTCTTGTCCAAAGAAACAAACTTTTTTGTTTTTAGGGATTGCAATAGGAGTATTTTGTGGTGGTTGTCCAAATTTGATCGTTGGATTCTTGTTTTATTTTCAGGTATTCTATACATATTTTCTTGTAATCGTTTTTTATAAATTCTCGAGAGGAAGAGTGGTAGAGCGAGACAATGGCATATGACCTACCATGTATTTTTAATTGTATAGTAGTGGCTTCGAATGGTTCAAGTTCAGGGGTTATTAGTTCGTGGTGCTTGATATTTTCTTTAATTAAAATAGCAGTTCCTCTGTTGGTATTATTTCTATAAATTGTATTGCGACGTTCTTTAAATTTTGTGGATTTGCGCCGTAGAGTTTCGCTAAGCATGCAGATAGTTATGTTATTTTGGTAAATGTAAGTGGATAATTCGAATCTTTTTTTCAAGATACTCTGGGAGTTTCAGAAAATTATTTTTAGGATATTGTTATTCATGGCACGCATTTTCAATAGCAAGTGATAGTATGTTATTTATAATCTCGGCGGTTGAGCTAATAGCTTCAGCCCTGTTCATTTTACCCCCGATTATGTGAGTGGCTAAAGTTGTGGCTCCTTTTATAAGGTTGATTAGATTCATTTTAATAGTTTGTGCGGTTGCATTTTGATTAAATTCAATTACTGGAGTAGGATTTATTTTTAGGGCCTGATTTTTAGAGGGTGTAGGCTTTGTAACATGAGGGTTATTCTGTCGTTTTTTTTGGAGTTGTTTAATTTGGGTTTCAGTCTCGCGTGTTTTAGGTTTAGGTGCTCCTAAGGCTACTATAGAATTGTAAGACGAAGTACTCTGCAGTGGGTTATGTCTGGCGGAAGGTGAAAGTTCTTGAGGAATGTTTTCCTTTGTTAAAATCTGGGAAGCGGGTAGGTTGCTAATAGGTGTTTCTTTTGGGATATTGGTAGTTTTAGTATTTTTGGTCGGTTTTTAGAGGCTTCCTTAAAGGCAGAGCGGCCTCTATAGTTTGCTGGGTGATTTTCAGCATAGTCAGCGCAGATAGCCGGTGCCTGTGCATCTTTTATGCAGCTCGTACTGCGGCCCCACATTTGACACAGCGTGGGGTAGCATGGCACATGTCAGAAACATGATGATATCTCTGGCAATTGAAGCACTGAGAAGTTTCTTTAGGCTTAACATAGGGCTCCACTTTGATTTTAATGAATGCAAGTGACTGCAGCTTGAGCAAATCTTTTGCCTGCGGTGTGTTAGGCACAGTTACCAAAAGCATTAGCATAGGTTTCTTAGTTTCTCGGTTTCTCACGCGTAAAACCGAAGTAATTATATACCCTTCTTCCTTGAGTTCAGCTAGTACTGAATCATCAGGGAAAGAGATGGGAATGTTTCTAATGACTTGTTTAATAGGATGAAGTTACATTTCTATATAGATAGTATTGGAAACCTTACTTCTCTAGATTGCTGATAATAGAATGGTAGTCCTCTATGTGGGAAACGCGAACGCAATAAACATCTGACCCAATGTTATAGACAATGGGTTTGTAGTGGGTAGAGATTTTTAAAATATCTTGGAGCACTGAGTAGGGGTAGTTACATTTATCAACGATGACGTTAATTGGAGGTATTTTACCCGGCGCAGCGGATGCTTTTGCTGTAGAAGTATTATGGGATTTTTTGAGTTGAAAGTTATCGATGGCTGAAAGCCTATTGGATCATGCCATACTTACCACTGACGTTTTTGACGTCTTACTGCTTCACTTTAGGGAGGTGATCTTTTTCTCGTCATTACAGATGCTGGCGGAGGAGCCATCAGATGGCTTGGCGAGCTTTCGCTTCTTACTCCTTGAGGTGACAACGTAGAAGTTGCTTTTGCTGTCTTCTGTTTCCGTCTTGGTGATGGCCAGTTCGCTGGCACTGCTACATGCTGCTTTTTACTTGGCTTAATGCTACTTACTTTCCTGCTGGGCAGGAAACTGGGTGTCACAGAGCGCAAATTTTCTCAGATAATCAAACCGATGCGTCTGATAGACCAGAACCTATCAATCTATCATGAGCATCTCATCGATGAGCGAATTCGAATATTCGAAAAAATACGAAATCAAGAGCGACGTAGATTAACGCAGATTCATCAATCTGCCAATCAATCAATCATTTCTACCTCTAAATCTGCCTGTGGTGCGAGAGCACCAATATTTTTGCCCGACGCGCTGGGACACGAGCGAGCCAAACCTCGCGGCATCCGCGGAAGCTGGGTCCGCTAGAGTGGGGGTAGATGCTGGTTGGCTACCAGGCTTACATGAGCGAACCGATCAGAGCCTGATAACGGTACCACGCGCTGATTGGCGGAGATCCTGGCACGAGCGAAGTTTGCTGTTGTAATTCTGTGTTCTCCGCAACGCACTAAAACTGGACCTGTTTGCTTTATTAATATGAGGAAATGAGACAAATACATACTTATTATTAACTTACAACTAATGGGTACGTTTTTGTCGACAATTATTTTTATGATATGATTAGACCTCAGTTATATCTTGTAAAATATGTCAAAACTTCGCGAGAAAGAAAAGTCTGAGTATTCGTTAAAATTTTTCAGCACGTTGGCGGGCGACAAATATTCTTACCTTTACAGAAATTGTTTTTTCGCGAATCAAAAAAATACGTAACGCCTAATTTCTTTCAATAAAAACATACTGACTTTATTGGGGTGCCGTGGTAAAAAATAACACATTTTCTAACTTTGACTATTCCCTCCTGGAAACTGAATCTTCAGAGTGGAAAAATTCGTCTGTATTTTTTCAGATTTTTAAAATAGTAATTGAGCTAACGAAACGTTAATCAATTTATTATGGACTGTAACATATAAAAACCTCTATTTTTCATCATGTTTGAATTATCCATATAAATTATTGTAATAAAATCATGAAATTTTTTAAATTTAATATTCAGGATTCAAAAATAAGCTTAAAAAATGTGTACATGAAACAAATAATTAGAAGTGGTATTCTTTTAGCTTCAAGAATGTCGGTTTTCATTAGAAAAGGCATGACATTATTATTTTCAGGAGCTCATTTTTGAACACCAATATTGGTTCTTTCAGTTCAAAATTGCCACAATCGTTTTTTTATTGAGTTAAGAATGGATCATTTAAAAATTGATCCTTGTGAAGTTTAATATCAATAAGATAATTAGTACAAACAAGAAGTGATTAGTCGCTAAAAGACGAAAGAGTTCATACAAAATTAGATGATGATGGGCAAGGTACCTTTCCTGATCCATTCAAACTATGCAATCAAACTGTTGTACCAGAATCCCATTATGTCTCAGTGGTAAATGAAAAAAATAGAAATTTCGACCCAAAAATTAAAAATTAAACTTCAAAAATAAATTGATGTAATTTTTCAATCAAATTATTATCACACCGAGGAATATTATTTCATGTTCTAAATTCATTATTATTTGCGTAACTCAATATTAATCTAATGAGTATTAAAAAAATGTAATTAGAAAAAATGGTTAAAAAAATAAAAGTGTGCAGTTCCGCATAGGTGAATTCTCCGATTTCCTTCAAACTCTGTATGCTTATGTATTTTGATGCGCTGATTACGAATATGATAGTTGAAATTGGCGACTAGGCGATTTTCATGGTGAAACCATGAAAAACCCGATAAGAATTATGGTTTTTTGCGTTTATCTCAGCCAATACGCAAAATGTCGAAAAATGTTGTAAATAAAAGTTGAAGATCATTACATCTAAGCGATACCACTGTGACTAGTCACAAATATAATGTTGGTCAAACACTTACCCTTTTCTAACGTTTCTTGGTAGTAAGAAAGCACCCCAGTGACATTTAACAGAAATAATGTTGATCAAACCCATAGGGGAAACCACCGTACAGTAGATAGGAAATTATTCAACAGCATTTAACTGCATCAGTTTCCAAAAATAAAGAAAGATGGTCATTGTTAAAAAAAGCTTACATATTCAATTGAGTATTCTTATAAAAAAAAAATATCACGAAATTAATCAGTTAGCTGTATCAAACATTTTTTTTAGACCTAGTCAAGGGTACGATTTTGACACCTTTGACTTTGACTCAATTTTGGATAATTATAATTTATCATTAGTATACTTACAATTAAGATCAATTTATTGAGTAAATAATAGTTGAAACTATGATTATTTGACAAAAAACGCCAAAGTTTAAATTATTGACATTTTTTTTATCTCTGATATTTCGTAAGATTGGTACCATTGATAGCAGATGTTTAATCTTCAGACCATTTAACCTGACTTGCGATGACAGAAAAGTGCAGCTTTTTTACATACCTCATTCTTAAAAATTATATCTTTGCCGAAAGGCTCCTTAAAACACAACCAAAATTTATGAGCTTTTTAATAACTAATAATTTACACTATTTTCTTACTTACTTAAAACAACTGCGAGACAGTCGCAGAGCTGCCAATTTTGACAGAGACATTTTTTGTAATTTTCCGATTATCTTCTGTTGGAAAATGTAATATCCAATCAAAAGTCCTTCAATATTTATAAATATTAAAGAAAGAACACTTTGTATTAATAAATATTGTTCATCAAAATTCAAGTTTTTATTCTAATGTATAAACATGTCATAAAAGTGTTGTATTAAGTTAAAAAGTATGAATACAGAAGAGGTGAAATTTTTTTTTCAGGTTAAAAATCAATTGTTTGCTCTTACGCATTAATTAATTATAAAATTTTAATAAAACTTCGTCAGAAGATATAGTATCATTGCCGAAATGTTATACTAACAAAAGTAATGAACATTTTTTGTCAGTTTTCCAATTAGTTAAGATTATCTACTGTAAATCATTATCTACTGTAGGCTGGTTTCCCCTACTCCTTTTCCAACGTCTAATGGGGGGAGGCACCCCTGTGGCTTGTCGCAGAAATAATGTTTGTCAAACCCATGCCCCTTTCGAACGTCTCGTGATGGGCGGGACGGCACCCCTGTAAATGATCACAGATACAATGTTGGTCAAACACTCACACTTTTCGAACATCTTGTGGGGGCGGGAAGGCAACCCTTTGATCCGGCGTGGCACCTAATCACGCTCTTCACCACGGGTAGGTTGGAGTATTTGAGGAGCACATTTTCTTGTATTTTTTACATGTTATAAATTTTAAAATGACCTATTTTTTATTCCTATTATTAGAGAATATATTTGAATATATTTCAATTGAAAATGCAAATTAAATTCAGTGACCAGGGTAACACTCTATAATATCTGCGATCAGTTCCTTGAACGGATCAGCACCTACTTTTTTAAGCCGTTGACGTAAGAAAAATGCACAGAGATCGTATGTAAGATTGCTCGTGTGCACTCCTCCTCGTGAGAGAAATCTCTGAGTGTGCGCTACAGTATAGTGCTTCACAAACTCTGCGAAATGATTCACAGTTTGATGGACGAAATCATGATCTTCGAGAATAATATAACTCTTCCAACAATCGGTGCGGATCTCCGTCCCTTTCAGCTAAATACTTTTTCAATAATTCAACTAGAGTAGCCTGATCTTTCTTACTATCGGGACAGATTTCCAACCGATATTTGTAGGGATGTCCTTCTGTGGATCGTTCCGAGGATCCATGATCCTTCTACTACACGTCCTTGCACGTATTTTTGATGGCCGATCTTGCTTTCATCAATTTCTACTATTCCCTGGCATCTCCGATGCAACCTTCCTTTCCGAAGTGTTTGCCAAGAGCAATCATGCAAATCTCTGTACATAAAGAGAATCGGTCCGCAACAGTTTCCCACGAAATCGACTGATCGTTTACAATGCTGCTTTCCCGGGTTGTTTGTTCATAATTAAAGCCTACACCGAAACTGTAAGAAATGAGCATACAAACCGCTGCGGAAATGTGACAGTTCTCAAACCACGCATTTTTCGCAAAGGCATTAGTGTGACAATACTTTCCTGTCTTGTAGCATAAGAACTGGTCGCAAGTCATTTTAGATTTCACAAGAGTCATCTTTTCGATTCGACAAGAGTCTTTTTCTTGTGTTTGGAGCAGAATGGTTCAGTTGGAATCAGTTCGATTCATCACAATAACTAAAGCGTTTTTCTCTATTTTGTAGGATCATACTTAAACTGGAAATATTATATTTTTTGTCCATATTGATGAGAACTCGGGAGAAGAAAGCCTTAAAACTGAAATCTGTCTAAAATTTCCTGAAAATTTACGTATTGGCTGAGATAAATGCAAAAAGCCATGACTTTTATGGAAGTTTTCCAGAAAATAGATGTATCCCTAATTTTCTCGTAAACGATTATTGTAGAAAAAAATGTCTATCACAAAAAATATGTATCTCAATGAGATCTTCAGATTTTGTTTGGAACATTTTGCGAAATTTTGCGTATTGACTTAGATTAACGCAAAAAAACCATGTTTTTTATGGTTTTCCATGGTTTCACCCTGAAAATCGCCTTGTCTCCAATTTCAACTAGCATATTCGTAATTAGCGGGTCAAAATACATGTTACGATCCACCAAAGAAAATAATAATTATTATTAGTTAATATAATTAATTATTTTCTTGTGAGGAGACCGGAGCGGAGGTTCAAACTTCCTATTCTCGAAAGCCTCGAAAGGATTGTTTTTATTTTATGGAATCGTTGCTTCTCTATCTTCAACCTGAAGACGCTATGCTTACACTTAGACTACCGCTTTTGGGAATAGGATTGATAAATCGAAAACACTTCAATAGGACAAGAACACTATACCATTCCGGGATTTATTTTCTTGAAATAAAAATAAATTGAAATTACAATAAACAAAAAAAGAATTTTTACATTCCCGGATTAGTCACTTAAATTTACCACCTCTTATCTTTTTTGCAGAAAAGGGCTGGCACGTAATATTTTTAATGAAAATAGAAATTTAAGGAAAACAAAAAGCACAAAAAAGAACATACCTTTAGCTAGTGGTTTCACCCTTTTCGTCCTTTAGCATCCGGAGGTTCGGACGTTCCGCTCTCCGCACCCTTTTCTGTCTGTCCTATTGTCACTTCTTAACTGTTTCCGTCCACTGTTTTAATCTTGTTAATGATCAAGCGCCACTAAAATTTTCAGCCCTTAACCGTTTCCGTATTCTTAAAGTTTTAAAATGACAAACTTGAACAAATACTACTCCCGATACTGTTTCCATGATTTGAACTCGAAATTTAACAGGTCGAGTAGAGCTAAGCTACCTTGTAAACTTTCTACGTTCGTCTCTTTGTGTAAGTCTGTCTGGTCACTGTTTCAAAATAAAAACGTCGGATTCGAGGAGCTGAAACACTTGAAATTAACGAGGCCGAACCATGGTCGGGCAAGGGAAAAGCAACGAATTTGCTTTTCCTTCAAACTTCTTGTCGGAGCAATGAAGAATGAAGAACTGTCCCGAGACCTTGTCAATTTATGGTTTGCTGGGTGTAGGTTGTGGCACCGATGAAGGGAAATTTTGCGTGCTCCATAATTTTGATTCTTAATGGTGAAATATTAAGCTGGAAACTTTTACCTATAATTTTTATCATTTAACAAATATGTATAGTCGATGATATCAAATTTTGATTGACTTAGGAATTTACTGTTGTAAGCGAACGTTAAGTTCGTTGATTCTTGAGTTTTGAAATGAGATTGAAATTTGTATTTATTCCGTTAATAATTTTGACATATATTGCTGTTAATGATTCATATTATATGGATATTAGGGTGATCCAAAAAAATCATTTCGAGACCACCCGAATTCTCGAAGAGTACCGAGAAAAAAAATTTCTGTAAAAATTTGAGCAAAATCGACTAATATTTAAAGGTCGCTCAACGCAATTCTTTATTTTCGAAAAATCACGCACCCCAAATGCATTGGTATAAACAAATAGGCGTATTTTATACATATATCAATGGTTAATGATTGTTCTAATGAATAATGTTGACCTGATTCCGAAAAATTGTTCATGATATTTAATAACGAATTATTAGTTAGCAAATATGGCTTAGTTAACAAATAATGTTTGCAATAATTTTTTTTCTTCCAAAATCTGTAAAAACATTGGTAATAGGTCTACAAACAGTTATCTATTTGCTAAAACATTATGTATTTAAGCCCAGAGTTATTTATGCGATCGGGGTTTGGAATCTTCGAAGACGCAAAGTTTTTAGGTTTTATAAATCTAATTTTAGACAAATTTATACCTAGATGTTACACAATGAGTCTAAAAATGTTTTTTTTAATTATACAGTTTATACATATGTCAATGACTTGATGATTTTACAGTAGGGCGGGGTAAAAAAATTGAAATTTTAAAACGGCCTACACCAGAAAGTTGACATGAGTACTTGAAAGTAAGCGACTTGAATAATTTTAAAGCCAAAAAAGTTTCTATGGTTCTGCAATAAGGTCAAATATTATGCATTTTGAGAATATATAGAAAACTTTTCTATGGGTACAAAAGTTATGGTAATTTTGATTTATGTACATATTTTAGTGTAACTTTTAGGTAAAATACGTCCCCCAGATACATAAACATTGGTAGGAATTTTGTAGACTGACCCTCAGATAATATGCCCCGACTCTTTTTTTGTTGTTGTTTTCAAAAGCTGATTTCACCGAAATAGTCAAGAAAAAACTTTAATCTTGTTTAAAATAATTTTCTGGAAGTAGGGCTATATTACTCGAAGTGCGAAACAGTACAAAGTCACAAAGCCCCCCTCCGCCCGCTAAAACTTTTTACAGTAGTCAATTTCAATGTTAATTATTTTCAGTTTTTTTTGGCTCACCCGATTGTATACAGTCGCCTTCATTCATGCATCGTTACGCAGATAATCCAAAATAGAAAAAGGACATGTTTTATTTTGCTCTTTGCAACAAGATGCAGATGATTGTACATTTCTTCATTAGTAGAAATGAAAACAGATCTATTTCGTTCAACTTTTTTTGTACAGATTCAAAGAAATATTAAATTAATAATATCACGCTAAATCCCAAAATGTCAAGCTTTGATCCACAAGTGCATCAAACACTGGGAAAAAGAAGTAATATCTACGTAGAAAGATGAAAATGCAATTGTGATTTTCAATACATTAGTTATGTGTTTGTCAACTTTCTTTCCATTATCCAAAGCTTTAATCCACTTTTGGATCAAAATTTGTCACCTTGCGCTTTTAGAGTGATGGAATAATAATATATAATAATGACATCATGTCATAAGGTTTTCGTACTAGATATGGTGTATTTATGAATTTTTCATCCGCCTTTAATCGTGAACTAACACTATAATGTAAAATATAAGAGTATTGTATATATGTATATTTACCAAGCATTCTACTTAATCATTGCAAATCTTAGCAGTTGAAGAAAGATTAGTCATATTTTTTTAGGAGGGCGGAGAAAGTTAACGTTTGAAGGGATTCGGATTGAAGATTAACTTAAATTCAAAAAAAAAATTTTTGCAACAATCGTATGGAAAAGCCTCTTTTGCGCACTATCTAGTGGCGCCGTAAGGAGGCTTTCGCGATAGTGCGAGAAAAATCAGTGCGCGAAGGATTTTTATCGCACTGTTTACCAAAGCCTCCTGTCGATGCATGTACATGGCGTTCAAAAGAGCCTTTCTATGCAAGTATACAAAACTGGAGTTCGGTACTCGTGCGCGAAGATGGAAATGACTCAGACTCTTTTTAGTTATGAAAGAAGCTGTTTACATAACTGGAGATGGGACAGCGAATACGCATGTGCGGAGTATGATTAAGAGCCCATAATACTCCTAGAAGTATGTCCAAAATTCAAAACCCAAGTGCCCAGGGGCCTCCCCACTTTTCAGCGAAAGAGATTTTATCCTCTGATTATTGCTGCCAGGCCCAAAATATTTCTAACACAAACACTAGTACACTAGTACACAAATCACTGGTTCAGTTTAAGAGAGTATGTTGCCCGCGTGAGATAATTGCCCCTTCAACCTAACTTGCAATTTCAGACGTGATACACTTGTAAATCATAGCTTCTTCACATAGAATATCGTGGGCAAACAAGGAGACAAACGTCTTGTTACCCGAGCGTGAGTTTATAATAACGAAGCGTAGACGAGCGCGGTTCGGAATATAAAATATACTATTTTACCCAGAACTTTAGGTAATTTCTCTAGGAACATAAGTGCCACGAAATCAATTGCTTTCATTACTTTTTTGCCGTTGACACTAAATAACATTGAGTGGGACGTTGGTCGTGGGAGCTAAGGCATAAGCTTCGGACCCACTCGGTCGGCGGTCGGCTTGCCGGTTCGATTCCTGCCTCGCAATCTAGAAAATCCTCAGCGGCACACGCAATGAACTATTGTTCATTCATGCCTAGCAAGGAAACCCTTAGAGGACACATTAGAAACTTCCATGCTTTAATTAAATTACTCTATGTATATTTAACATACTTATCTGCCTATGAATTTGTAATCTATGAAGGAGAGAGTTATATTTTTTTTCAACACAACTTTAATATATTCAACTTGAAAAATATGAAGCACTTAAATAAAATCCTATTAAAGTATATAATATGATATAATGTAATACAATACAAGAAGAAACTATATAGGATAAGTTGAAAGGCGAAACAAAATAAGATTTACTTAATATGATAATGTTAAGAAAGTATCACAAGATAACATAACATAATATAAAGAAAACGAGCTCTCCCTTATGTTATCTTATTTTATCGTATATAATTACCCATATAGAAAATATCCGCGTGTATAAACCCGCCTAGAATTCCATACGGAAATCCGCTTAGATTTCTACGTTATTATTTTAGCCTGATTTCCGAGTTTGGTGAAGAAAGTTACCGAAAGTTACCATAAAGGGCTTCGGGGGATAATCAAGCAAAAGTTTTTAGCACATTAAAGATTTAAAGCAATTGATCGCAAGACATTCTTGTACAAGTCCTTGAAACTATGAAATTAAGATCAAACCTCCCCACATCCTCAACACATTGAAGCTCACGTGGGAATACATGCTGAAATCCCCGTATATTTACTGTTCCAAATTACCTTTCAGAACCGCAGGTTTCCGAGTGGATTTCCATGCGCATTTACATGTTGACATACTTAGAAGGGATTTGTTACCTTATGATAATTTAATTATTTGTAAGCCATACCGCATAATGTCTTGATTTTGGTTGTTGTAATTGTAGATAGATGTATTTGACTTAATACATCACATTCTTTATTATATATGTGGGGCAGAATACGTCAAGTGTTCCCACTTGAAATTATTGTTCTTTTTATCGGATTGAAACTTGGCTGAATTATAGTCCTAGTGGACCTATATCAATTCACCAAAACGTAAGTGCATTTATCAATCGGTTGTCAATATACAGTGGCCTGAAGTTTTCACTTTTTGAGGTGCTTTTCCACTTTCACGTTAATGTTGTAACTTCTTTTAGGATTATCCCATTGAACGTTTATCGTAGTGTTTTGGAAGAATCTTTTCATGTATTTTAAGACTATCATAACGATTTTTTTTATCATGAATTTTTTGTTTGAAAATCAAAATTAACATTGATTTTTTGAAAAAAAAACCTGGTTATAACATTTTTTTTCTTATTCAAAAATAGCTTTTTTACACTCTTTAAAGTGATGCAGAAAAAAGTGGGCTGGAAATACCACGTTATGATTATATAATATATATGCACACAAAAAATCATCTCAAGATCGTTAAAATTCGTTCCCGGGCGCTGCGTAAGTTGAATGTGGTCCCCTCGAACATAAAAATCTCGACTTGACAACGAAATTATTTCCAGACGACTTTTTTTCTGCATAACTTCAAAGTGAATAAAAAATGATATTTTTTAAAAAAGAAAAAAATTTCAGAAGTAGGGTTTTTTCAAAAAGTCAATTTTAATTTTGATTTTTTTCACCTTCACTAACGTAAAGGTGAAAAAGCACCTGAAAAAGTGAAAAATTCAGGCCCCTGTATATTGAAAACCGGTTGATAAATGACCTATGGTTTGGTGAATTAATATAGGTCCACTAGGACTATAATTCAGCCAAGTTTCAACCCGAGCAAAGCAAAATCATTAATTTTAGGTGGGAACACCTTATGCTTCGCACTCGGATATTTATTCTTTGCACTTGGATTACTTCAATGAAACTTTAGCAAAACATCTGTACAGACATTTTTAAATGTATATTTATTTTTTGAGCTACCTCACAATAAAAGGCTACAATCCTTTGTTCATACGTTCTTCCCTATCTGAAGATATTTTTATGCTAAAAATATAATTTTTCTTTTACAGCATTTCTGATGGATAAAACAAAAATTCCTACAAGTCTTTCAGACTTTTTACGTATCTCGCGAATGACTTTTTACGTCTCTCGCTCCTTTTGTGGTAATATGGGAATCTCTGATTTTTGCCTATCAATTTCGATAAATAAATTAAAAGAAAGTTCTGTCAAAATTGGGCAGTTCGAAAGTCTTCCGAATCGACTTTGATGCCTTCAGTTTGGATCGGAAGAAAACCGGTTTCAAATTGGCAATTCGAAAGTCTTGTGAATCAACGTCTGACACGTTTAGATCGAATCGAAAGAAAACCGATTCGAATTCGGTAGAACAAATGTCTTCGGAATCGACCTCCGACGCGTTCAGTGAGATCAAAAAAAGTTCTTTTCGAACTGGCCAGTTAGAAAGTCTTTCGAATCGAATTTCGAAGCTCTCTTTTTTTTATTCGAATTACGATTCGAATTGGACATTTTAAGAGTTTTTCGAATCGAATTTCGACGCACTGTGTTTTTCAATTGGAGTTCCGAATCGACTTCCGATTCGAATTGAATATAAAATATAAAATAAAAAAATGGAATATAGAATTAAATATTAAAAAGTAACACTTATGGCCACGCCTAGCGACCGTGAGATGGGTGGCCGCATGGCACGACGAAATCACAATGAAAGGCCGGTGAAACCCTCGTGTGTCTTGAGAACACGGAGGAGAATTATTTCACCTGAATATTTTGGGTACAATGGCTGCACCTCCCTTTTAAGATCTTGACCCCTTCGTTATTTTTCCTTCTCTTTGGCAGTGATGTTGTAGTCAGCTGAAGCCGTATGTATGTACCTGAATTAGGTTCTGCGGATATGAGGAAAGCAAAAGTTAGCTTCTTCTCCTTTCTCTGCTTTCTTTTACTTGGACTGTTAGATATGAGGTATCTAGATAGAGTAATGCACTTTTCTCACTTCTGATGTTGAAATTCAGGCCAAGGGTCCTAGTCGCCTGCTCCGCGGCTTCGTAAAGGAGCGGACCTTTGCTATCATCCCGTGATTCCTGACCATTGTTAGGGGAGGATCTCTTCCATTTGCAACGATGCACGCTGTACCCAGAATCAAGCGGCCATGAAGACATTGGAGATTTAGAAAGTCCGCACTCGCCTTGACGGCGTGGGATGTATAATCGCGGAACGTAAGAATTGATATGCAAGCTCCACTGCATCTCAAACGCGTAGAGTAGAACCAGGACAGCAAGCATGTTGGTCGCCGATGCCTTGTTCAACGCCGACAGATTGGAAGACCACATCTGTCGTCGAAGACACTTGTATCTGCTTCGAAGAGACTCCTTCACTGATGTTATGTCCTAAATGCGGCTCTAAGGCACGCTTAGGTATGTATAGGTCTCTTCAATGTCAAGATATCTAATAACACTTACATCTACAAGCTCATGGTCCCCGAGAACCCCAGTAATTTGTTCTCGCTTCAGATTATTCTTGGCACACTTGTCCAATAAAAAGTCTATACCACTCTCTCCTGTGTACACCTTGACAAAGAGCAGATGGGACGTGGTTTCGCCCTGAAAAACTCCCCTCTAGAAGGTTACGCTGCTCGCTGTTACACAATAATTTCAAGATGAGATAGCAAAACTAGTTTTCCAAAGGGACATCATTCTCTCTATGCATTTCACTATTTGCGGATGAACCTTCAAGCTTTCCAACAGATAGATGATAAGTCTATAAAAGGTTGAATCAAAAGCATTCCAGTAGTCAATGCAGGCCATCGGCAAGCAGTGGTAGTGGACTGGTGCGTCTTTTTAGTCGGACCTGTCAATTAGCAGATTGTCTCGGCAGCCTGATACACCTTCCTTCAGGCGACATTGTTCAGACATCGCTCACCACACAGGCCCAATTCTTCGAACAAGCCTGTCATTTAGGATAGCTGTAAAGATCTTATACAGCGTGTTCAAACATTTCACTGGCCTGTAGTTTTTCGGGTTATACAAGTCGCCTTTCTTCGGTAGGAGTATAGTGCATCCTAATATCAGTCACTGCGGAATGGGCGTCTTCGACTTAAATATGAGGTGAAAATTCGGGCCAGATGACTGTGTGTAGAAGTAAACTTCGTCCACCAGAAGTTTCAGACATTCCTCCTCAGATGTTATAAGGCTGACGCAAAGCTGCGAACTTTCGGGCCCTTTCCGTGAACAATCTACTATATGTTATTCAGTCAATCACACTGAAAACGGGAAGAATTCTATCTTCCCCATCTAATTTTTTCGTTCAGTTGATACAAGCGTCTTTTGGTATTTTGATGCATCGTCGTTTTACTATTCGATTTTAATTAGCCAAAGCTCTCGCTGCACCATGAACTGAACAATTGATTTTAAAGAGGTCGGACTCCTCCGAATTATCTTCACGAAGCGAGGCATCCATTTCAGTCAAACCTTGGGGCTTAGGAGGAACGTGGATGTTAATGTTCCTACTTGTCCTAAAATCACTAGCATCTCTGATTGGTTGCTTACTTTCCGCCGTTGGTCTTAATGTTGCTTCCGTCAATTCGACTGCGGCTTGTCCATGCGTCGGTTGGGGAAGAGGGTGTTCCTGGCACCACAGAGTGTGCATAAGCGCCATAAAGACTCCTCGAACAGAAATAAAGTTAGCATTGTAGCAGTCTAACAAGGCATCCCTAAGATGATTCGTCCACTCAGTGTAAGCTTTTTGCCAGTTCTTCGTCGTGTTTCCATTTCAATTATTCTCTGCACCCCAAACGCGCTGTATACAGTGTACACTATACAATCCATTGACCATCAAACCTATAAATGAGAATGTCGCTTAAATATGTATTATATCATTAATATATGATTAAAAGTTTTGTCTCCGCCAAACGCTCCCTAGGGACGATTGGCGGGGCAGTATCAGGGCTAATCATGTAAGAGTGACAGAAATGGTGATAAATCACTCCTAATGCCGCATTGTGCCTTTGGATGTACGTCGTTCCCGCGTGAGTTAGACAACTGCATATATTGTGTTCTACGTGCTCGGGGTGTGCATCACACACACACACACACACACACACACACACACACACACACACACATATATATATATATATATATATATAT